>CAUYON010087775.1:0-29595 GCA_963573935.1 Arctocebus calabarensis
TGTTTTTCCATTACTGTTTTCTCATTTAATTCCACTGTGGTCAGAGAACATTCTTTAAATAATCTGAATCCTTTTATTTTTTTTTATTTTTTTTGAGACAGAGCCTCAAGCTGTCACCCTGGACAGAGTGCCATGGCATCATAGCTCACAGAAACCTCCAGTTCCTGGGCTCAAGGAGTCTCTTGCCTCTGCCTCCCAAGTATCTGGGACTACAGGCACCCGCCACAATACCGGGCCATTTTTTGGTTGCAGCTGTCATTGTTGTTTAGCGGGCCTGGGCTGGATTCGAACCCACCAGCTCAGGTGTACGTGGCTGGTGCCTTAGCTGCTTGAGCCACAGGTGCTGAGCCGATCTGAATCCTTTTCAATTTATTGGAGATGTTTTATGATGTAGAACATGGGTCGCCTTGGTAAATGTCCTGGGCACACCTGAGAAAAGCATGTATTCTACTATTGTTGGGTGGCAGGTGACAGAGCTCAGGTCCTCCATATCCTCACTGACGTTCTGTCTACTTCTTCTAATCATTATTGAGGGGTAATACAATCTCCAAATGTAATCGTAGATTTGTGTATTTCTCCTTTCACTTCAGTCAGTTTTGACTCACGTGTTTTGAAACTCCATTATTAGGTATATTTACGTTTAGGGCAGTTATGTTTTCTTACTTAATTGATTAACATTAATTAATTAATTGATAAACATTGTAAAATAACCATCTTTATTCCTGGTAACAGTCTTTGCCTGTTAATTTATTTATTTATTCATATATTTTTAGTCTAGTCAAGTGAAGCAGTGGGAGTGGAGAAGAACAAAGGAATTTGTAACGGTTGTGATTAATTAGTTGTAAATACCAGTGCACTCAGACCAGCCTGTCTGGTAATTTGTTTTGTCTGATATTAATAATCCATTCCCAACTTCCCCGATCAATATTAGCAGTATATTTTTCCTCATACATTTTAAGCCTTTTATACTAAAGATATGTATTTTGCTTACCACAGTCTATCTTAAAGTAGTATTTATACCACTTCACATATAAGAACCTGGCAACAGTATACTTCCATTTCTTGTCTCCCTGACCTTGTACTTTTATTATACAATTGGCTTCTGCATTTGTCATAAACCCCACAAGGCAGCAGTTAAGGTTCAGTCTGGAAAAGAGAAACCATTCTGTGTAGTGTAGGTACAAAGAGTCTTAATACAGGGCATTAGAGGCTCACATAACCCCTGCACCACTGGAGAGCTAAAGCCAGAGAAGCTGCACTGACTATCTCCCTGCAATCCTGAAGCCAGCGACTCTCCCGAGCTTGCCTGGAGGCCACGCTGCCTGGGAAGCTCCTGCAGCCCCTCAGCCTGCGGCTGGGGAGAGCCATTCACGGAGCTCAGCTGCTACTGCTCCTAACCACACCCCAGCCCTGGCACAGCCCCACCGAACCAACCAGAACCGCGTCCCATGAGGAGTAGTCTCTGTCTCTGCAGCCCTCCGAATCTCCTGGAAGTGCCTGGGGACTCTGGGAAATGAAGTTCCAAGTTTCTCTTCTGGGTGGCAGGGAAGAGCACAAGCAGGAGTGGCCGTGATGCCTAGCTCAGGCAATGTCACCCGGGCAGTCCTTTCTGGGGTACAAGTCGAGCTATTTTATTTATTTATTTTTTAATAAAGTCTCACTTTGTTGCCCTCATTTGAGTGCTGTGGTGTCACAGCTCATAGCAAACTCACACTTATGGGCTCAAGTGGTTCTCCTGTCTCAGCCTCCCGAGTAGTTGGGATTATAGGTGCCCATCACAATGGCCCCCTAGTTTTTAGAGACAGGGTCCTGCACTTGCTCAGGCTGGTCTCAAACTCCTGAGCTCAGGCAATCCAGCTGCCTCGGCCTCTCAGAGCGCTGGAATTATAAAAGTGTGAGCCACTGTAGTTTTTAATTTTTAGTTTTTTGATAGTCTCATTACCAAAAAAAGCAGTAAGACAGTCTCTGGAAAACTCTGGACAGTCCAAACACATTTCCTTGATTAACTATTTGATTCCCTTTTAACCAAGAAAAGGAGATAAACAATTCCCTTATTAGGTTAACGATGGCATTCCTGAGGCCTGCAAATCACTACATTCCAGACAACAACCAGGATTAGCTTCTACTAGCTTCAAAAACACTACAAGGTAAAGAAATAGCTCCATTATCTAATGAGCCAAAATGCCCCCCTCACCCCCCCCTTTTTTTTTTGAGTCAGAGTCTCACTATGTCACCCTGGTAGAGTGCTGTGGTGTCACAGATCACAGCAACCCAAACTCTTGGACTTAAGCAATTCTCTAGCCTCAGCCTGCCATGTAGCTGGGAGTACAGGCACCCACCACAATGCTCAACTATTTTTTTTGGTGTGGTTGTCATTGTTAGCAGGCTGGGTCGGGCTGGGCTCGAACCAGCCAGCCCCAGTGTATGTGGCCAGCGCCAAGCCAAAACGCCCTTTCTCATTTCATTAATGAAATCCACAAACCTATGCACAATGTGGCCTGCAGAGTATGTCAGACCGAATTATGAACTGCTTTAGGGTTTGGTTTAGATATTGCTCCATAGTGAAAGTGACATATGGGGACAAGACATGGGAGAAAACACCAGTTATCTTAGTTGAGTTGCTTTTAGGGAAAGACCTTTGTTTTTAAGAAAATTACTTGTTAGACCTTTTTATGTAAGCCTCTCCAAGGCATGTTCTGAAAGGAAACTGCAAAACAGAGGTGGCTGGACTGCTCTCTGGTGGCAGCTAAATTTTAGGGATAGGAACGAGCAGGAGGCAGAGAAATGAAGACAGACAGCAGGGAAGGGACGTGCGTCCACTTTATGAGGTGGTGCTGAAGTCTGGAAAGAAAGGAGCCAGGGAGGAGGCGGCAAGAGACTTCTGGAAACCTGGCTGTCTCAGATTTCATCTTCCGTTTCCTGCGGTGCTTTGCTGTCTTGAACCTTTGGTGATATATCACTGTATACAGTCATGTGGGGTGGTATTTCAGGACAAAGGAACAGCAGCAGTTCCGAGATGGCAGAAAAGGGACACACATAAAGCACAGTCCAAAACTCATCCAGGATGGAATCACAGTTGCAGAGTGAGCCTCAATCTTTGCACTCTGAGAAGCTGGTGTTTGGCATTCCAGGCCTGAAAATGGCGTCCCCAGAAGGTTAAGAGTAAGAGACCACATTCTGCCAACTTAGAAAAGGAATTGTTTTCTGAGATGAAGAGGGTAGAAGAACATGTAAAGCCACAGCAGGAGAACCTCAAGGTGTGAGGCTTGGGGCAAGTGCTGGACTACTGCTCTGGGAGGGGGCAGGGGAGAGGCGGGGATATCATGTTATCAGGAAGAACAAGCTGTACTTTTCATCCATTGTTTGCAAGGATCAAAAAGCTGGCTTGGAGATACAGCCATACTCATATGTTGCAGGAGGCAGAGAAAAACCTAATTTATGGGGAGCAACCTGGAAATATTTATCATGACTTAAAAAATAAACACCTGGCTGGGTTCCGTGGTTAACGCCTGTGATTCTAGCACTCTGGGAGACAGAGGCGGGTGGATTGCTTGAGCTCAAGACCAGCCTTAGCCAACAGGGAGATCTTGTCTCTACTAAAAAAATAAGAAAACTAGCCAGGCGTTGTGGTGGGGGCCTATAGTCCCAGCTACTCGGAGGCTGAGGCAGGAGGATCGCTTGAACCCAGGAGTTTTAGGTTGCTGTGAGCTATGATGAAGCCATGACACTCAACCCCAGGGAGAAAGAGTGCAACTCTGTCTCAACAACAACTAAACCAAACACCCTTCACCCTGGTAAATCCAACTGTAAAGTTGTAGCCTGTAGAGCTGCATAGGAGAGGCGACTTAGGCCTACTGCAGCCTCCCTATGTGGTAACAAGCAACAGATGGAGTCTTTTTTTTTTTCTGATTAATGCATTTATGGGGTATGATGTGCTGATTTCATATAGAATTAGGAACGCTTACATCACATTGGTCAATATAGACCTCGTCTTGTTTACTTATTGTGTTAAGACATTTATACTCTATACTAATAGATCCGATATGTACTCTTGCATTATGCCCCATAGGTGTGATCCCACCATTCACCCTCCCTCGATCTGACCTCCCCTCCTCTTCCCCCCTTCTCCCTCCTTCATTTTGGGCCACTGTTGTGATCCATTCTTCATATGAAAGTGATTGTAAATTGGTTTCGTAATAGTACTGAGTCCATTGGATATTTTTTCTTCCATTCTTGAAGAAATGGAATACTCCATACTTTACTAAGTAGGATATGTTCCAGCTCCATCCATGTAAACATAAAAGAGGTAAAGTCTCCACAACAGATGGAATCTATGTTTAACAGGTTGATGTATAAGTGATGCTGGACCCATGATATGGAGAATTACAAAGCCATAGAAAAGAACAAGGGAGTCCTTTACGTATTGAAAGGGATTGTCCTCCAAGATACATGGGTCACTATGAAAGTTCTGAGACAGACTATGTTAATGGGCCATTATTTCACTTCCTAGAAACACAGTGACAGCGTCCTTCCTGATTCACCAGTGAGAGTTCCAACTTGCTCGGCTTATCGCTGTTGCCGGGAGGGCTTCCTCTGTTTCCATCCAAGTGGATTTTACATTTCTTGATTTTTGTGCATTTGAAAACTTTTGTAATAACCCACGTATAGTGTGGATTATATGTTACAGTTTGTGTTAAAATAAAAAAAGGAGGGGGGGTGGATGAGGGAAAAAATTATTTGTTGCATGTGTGTAGAATCTCTTAGGGAGGACAGTCTAGAAACCAGTGATGTGTTCTCTCTGGAAGTGTGAGAAACACACGGTAGCAGGGAAGAGGACTTCTCCCAGTAAATCTTGTTTTCTTTTCTCATCACTTAAAAGTTTGAATTGAAAAAATTTTTTTGGACTCATGTGAATGTACTAGTCATACAAAATATGAGCCACCACTGAAACAGAGGTAGATGGCAGAGGGGCACTCAGGGAGCGGGAACTCCACAGTGGTATCGCCTTCGGCTGCCTCCTGTCTCCCTCCCAGGGCTCCTTCTACAGTCTTGGGGTCCTCTGCTGCCCCCTGACCCCACACTCTGGACTCCTCACACCTCTGCTTTCCATCCCCACCTGCCTCCTTGTGTCCCCCTGACCCCACAGAGATCTGCTTTTCAATCTTGTGCCTTCACCGTAGCTCATCCAAGACCTTCTCACGGCCCTGGGCATCAGATATATGTGACTCTCAACTGGACCTTCTTTAAACCCATTCCTTCCTCTCTTCTCTTGCTTCACACTGCTGAGGTTTTCTTTTCACATGTCATCCCCTCCTCCTTCATCCTGCCCCACAGATGTGCACATTTCCTGTTCTTCTCTTCTCCATCATCCCAGATGGGGGTCCCCCATTCTCAAGGCTTCCAGAACCACTTCTATGCCAAGACTACAACATCCTGAGTGGTGGGCCATCCCTTCCTCCAAGCTGCAGGCCCAGGAGGAAATGGAGACTGGACACGTCTACCTGGCTGTGTCACCCTGCCCTGGGCCTTCACGCTCCATGATAAACTTCAGAAATCCACTCACCGAACTGGCCGTCCCCTGAACCCCTGGTAAAAGCCAGTAGTTCCAGAAAGCCTGGGAGTCAGTCCTGCTTTCACTGCTCAGGGATCCAAGGCCGATTTGTGGCTGACAGTCTTTCTCCACCTCCCCTCCACCCAGGCTCTGGGTCACAGCAAGTTTTCCTTGACAATTTCTGTCATATGACTTCCTTCCTCTCCATTTGCACTTACCCACCCAAGCTCTGGATTGCATACAAGATAACTCAACAGTCTCTGAATCATCCTCTCATTGAGTCAGTGGACATTTCGTGGGGATAGACTATGTATGAGGCACACGCCACACGCCACGGGAGACTCAGATGAACAAGGCGTGCAGACAGCTTGATACAAAGTCAGAGGATGGGAGGAACGAAAGAAGAGATAAAGAGCAATGCAAGTTGACAGGCGGGGGAGTCACTTCCAGAGAAGGGGCTCTGAGAAAAGTTTCATGCAGCAGAAATGACATTGGAACTGAAGACAGGATCAGCTGGACACAGACGGGAACAAAGGCAGCCACGAGGTCAGAAACATCAGGGCTTAAGTAAATCCCCATCGTGCCCCTTAGTACCTCGTGATCTACAGCCATTTACTCAACGCTCGTGTTCCTCATCTAGGAAACAGAGGCAATAATGTCAGCTTGCTCCTTGGCTTTTTGTTAGGATTAAATGGATGTGCCTTTGGGGTGCTCTGCGGTAGATTAACTGTATCTTGTATTTTGGAAAATGTGGAAAAACTAAGAAAGAATGAGATATAAACTATAACAGAATACAATGACGTAAACTAAAAGTCTGTCACACAGTGGTTGCCACCAATCAGGTAGTGACTACAAAGGAACATCAAAAGGAATGTTTTGGGGTAAGGTTCTGGGTCCTGAGATCCTGATTATAGTGACGGTGACACAGGTCTGCCACTGCATTTGTGTGTGTTTTAACTGTCAGACCTGTACACCCAAAGGAAAAAAATCAATCACATACTTTCATGAACATACATAAATAAAAAAGGAAAATGTTTAATACATTGCAACAGCTGGTTTTGGGAGGGAGAGAACAGGTAAGGAGAGAAAAGGAAAAAAATGCAAATAAACACATGACAGGGGCCTTGCACAAACCCACAAAGACAACGTGTCCTGAACTGGGGATGAGGCCTATCTTGTGCCTGAGGTCTCCTCCCACTGCCCCACAGAAAATGGCCTGGAGGAAAGTAAAGGACAGTAACTAAAGGAGTGGGGTGGGGAGGAGGTGCTGAGGCGAAAGCGAGGTAAGAACGAGACAGACCTGAAAGACCAGGACACTGATCTCACTCATCAGTAAGTCCCACGAGTACAGGTAACATATTTACATGACTTATCATTACAGCCATCCAGCCAAGGCTGCCATGCTACGGTGTCACATAGATTTTGGCAATTGACTAAATCAAGGTAATGACAGGATTTTTGGCATTTGATAACTGGTTGGGAAAGGAGTGAGGGTCCCAGGCCACTGGACAATGGATAGCTGTGCTGCCCTTTGAGGGGGCCCCAGGAAAAGCAGACTCAGTGCGGGTGAAAAGCAGCACATCCGGCTTGGGTTACCACGAGCCTGGGGTCCCTGTGGAGCCTCTAAATGAAGGTGGGTGAACAGATCCTTTGGGACTTTCCTAAACAGACACTGATGATAAAAGCTGTGGAGACATGCTCTGTCCCCACCCTGAGGCAGCGGTGGGCAGGGCAAGAAGCACCCTGGGTGCAGGGTGGCTCAAGTCTGTAATCCTAGCACTCTGCAAGACTGGGGGGTTGATCCCTTGAGTTCAGGCGTCTGAGACCAGCTTGTGCAAGAGCAAGACCCTGTCTCTCTCTACTAAAAATAGAAAAACCAGCTGGGCATTGTGGCAGGGGCCTACAGTCCCAGCTATTTGGAAGGCACAGGCAAGATCACGGCCTGAGCTCAAGAGACCGAGGTTCTGTGAGCTCTGATGATGCCGTGGTACTTAATTCAGGGCTACAGAGTGAGACTCTGTTTCAAAAAAAGACAGGGGAGAAAAGGAGCCTAGGAAAGAATCTGAGAAAGTAGTGACCTGAGAAACTGGCAGAAACCTTGGGGCATTGAGGGGATACTTCAAGATTAGTGTGGTCGGTCATAGTGTTACATGCTTCAAACTGGTCATGTGGCTGGAGTTCACTGGTCACCTTCCCCGAGGAGAGGGACAGTGAGAGCACAGGCGGATGCCGTGGGACTAGTAAAAGGGAAGGGAGGAGGTGTCACCCAAGTCTAGGAATGTGCTCTGAAGGAAAAAGCCATCAAAGCCAAAAGGCTGAAATTAGTGGACAGAGGAGATAATTGAGATCGAGGGAACTATGAGTGGGCTGAGTTGTATAAGCTCCCTGGGGCAGGAGGATTGCTTGAGCATGGTGGGTCTGGGTAACATAGCAAAACCCCCGTTTGTAAAAAAAAATTTAATTAATGCAAATTTTCTTTTGTTTCTTTAAAACTTAAAGAGACCCAAAGAATTCAAGCAAGCCACAGAAGCCTTTGCATAAGGATATCACAGGTACAAGAAAGTGATACTCAAATTCAGCTCCAGGGGCTGGCTAAGATAATGTGATAGGAAGACTTTTTCTCTTTTTTTGAGACAGAGTTTCTGACTCTATTGCCTGGGCTAGAGTCAAGTATCGTCGCCATAGCTCACGACAGCCCTGAACTCCTAGGCTCACGGGATTCTCCTCTCTCGGCTTCCGGACTAGCTGACTGCAGGTGTACACCACCATACCGGGATAACTTCTCTATTTTTTGTAAAGACAGGGTCTCAATATGTTACTTAGGCAGGTCTTGAACTCCTGGTCTCAAGCAATCCTCCCACTTTTGCCTCCCAAAGTGCTAAGATTATGCACCCAACCTGGAGACTTACTTTTGACTGTTTGTCATTTTATACCTCAAGTTTTGTACTAGGTACATGTGTTTTCATTGTTATAAAAATAATTATTTTTACAAAAATAATTTTTTACAAAATATAAATAGATCATCACTGACTCAGAAAAGACTAATTTCAGTATGAGGTATAGCATATAGCACAGCCAACAGTACATACTATAGGGTATATACTACAGTCTGATACTATGCAATCTCTGTCCCATGTACACGCAGTATACAGAGCATACTATATGTATGTATACTATATGTATATACAGTAGTATATAGTACTGTATAGCATAGGAAAAGAAGCCAGATTGCCACAGGTTCTCTGAAAGATTCAGAGAAGAGAAAATGGAGAAATTAACTACAAATACCTCTTATAAGGAGCCTGTCTCAAAGGGGATGAGAAATATAGGATAAAAGTCACTTGGCAGGCTCGGCGTCTGTGGCTCAATGGGCTAAGGCGCCAGTCATGTATACCTGAGCTGGCGGGTTCGAATCCAGCCCGGGCCAAAAAAAACTGCAAACAAAAAGTCACTTGGCAACATGTATCATTTTGTTTGGAAGAGAGTTTTGGGAAATATCCATGCAAAAGAGCTGGCAGAAATTAGCTTAATAAAGCAGCTGCGGAAGAGGGTGACTAAGGAGGCAGCCCGAGATCTGAGCAGACAGGAGACTTTACAGTTTTGGAGTATGGAGCCAGATACACCTTCACCAGAAATATGTCTTGTCTAGAGGGGAAGGTGCTCTGGGGTGGCCTGATGAGCTTAAGTGAATCAGCAAAATTCCCTGCTCCTCGGACGCACTAATGGGTCCTGAAATGGGAAACAGACTTGATTCTGGCCAGTAAGACCTAAGCAGGCATTTGAAGCAGGCTTCAAAAAAAAGGGCTGCAGGAAGCTATACTTCTCTCTCTTGCTGAAGGGGAATGAGAAAGTGTGTGGTCCCAACTGCTGCTGGCAGCCATCCCCAAACCACAAGGGAAGTGCCCCAGGATGAAGCCAACAGCTGCATGAACAGCAGAGAGAAGCTCCCAGATCCTTGACAAGATCACTGAGCCACCAGATCAACCTGCCCGGAGGACTGCAAGGAAAAAAAGCCATGTTAAGTTGGGTCTTCTGGTCCTTACAACCCAGAATCCTCTCACTGATAAACATCCTTAGGAGGAACAAGATAAACTAGAGTCAGGAACTGAGGCAGAATGCTGGATGGAATTTTCACCTTCTCTGTAAAGTAAAAAGTGATCCCCATGCTAAGAGTGCGGTGGGAGCCATGAAGAGGCAGAGCTCAGGGTAGCCCACAGCCCGCTGTCCGGCACTGGGACAGACAGCAGCCTGGGGCTCCCCAGGGGACCTGACAGGCAGCACTGAGCATCCAGACGAGGCTGGACCCAGACACGTGCGGCTGCAAACAGCACAGGGCTGTGTTCCTGTTGGGCACCTGTGTTTGAGGATGGACAGCATCGGCCAGAAAGAGTTAGGGGCAGTGACATGGCCACTGCTGCAATGATGCCCAAGGTCTAGCTGCACTTGAGAGGGAGGGAATGTAGGAGGGGGCTGAGGAGTAAAATAGTAATAATGATAATACGAGGGATGAAGTAGACATCTCCTCGGATCAAAGACCTGGAATTGAGAGCACCAAAGAGACAAAGCAGAGACAGGTCTTGAGCTAAGTATCCCCCAAATAAGGCAAAGGGCCCAGCACCCTTCTGCCCCATTGCCACCCCTAATTCATGGCTGTTGTTTCCGGATTAGCTGTATTGGGTGAGTTTGAGTGAAGCTGGACAGATACAGATAAGAACTAGGAGGGGCCTTATTCTCCTGTATCACCCAGAGCCACCTGCACATCAGTAGTGTTTTCAAGTTTTGTTCTGATGTGTTTTTTTTTTTTTTTTTTTTTTTGAGACAGAGTCTCACTTTGTCATCCTCGGTAGAGTGCCGTGGCATCACAGCTCACAGCAACCTCCAACTCTTGGGCTTAAGCGATTCTTGCCTCTGCCTCCCAAGTAGCTGGGACTACAGGTGCCTGCAACAATGCCCAGCTATTCTTTTTGTTGCAGTTGTTTAGCTGGCCAGGGTCGGGTTTGAACCTCGGTGTACGTGGCTGGCGCCGTAACCACCGCGCTACAGGCACCAAGCCTGGTCTGATGTTTCTGAAGGGGGAACATTCCCTTGTTGCAAATGGAAAATGAGGGACACTGCAAGAAAAGCACCCTCAAGCTAGTCTTTGTAAAGAACTCACCTCTGCATTCATCTTGGTCTCTTCCTGCAGTGGCTGTGAAGACAAAAGCAGAGAGAGGTTCAAAGTTCAGGACCCTGCTCCAACCCCATGCAAACACTGTCCTGCGCCCCTCCTTCCCCACGACTTCCGGTCTCACCAATCTCAACTTCCCCACTCCCTCCCAGCCTGTGCCCTCAGCAGGGGGCCCAGGCTGGTGTCCACCCTGGGGTTGGTGGTGGCTGACTTTGCTGGACGTCTCACCAGCAGAGAAGAGCATTTCCAACCCCAAGAGTGCTCCTCCAACTCTGGGGAGTAGCTGCAAACGCGATCCCTTCATGGGAGTGATACGCTTCCCAGGGCAGGTGCTTGGAGAGGACAGCCTTCCCCTGGCTTCCTTCTAGGGGACAATCAAGGCAATAAGAAAGCACACCTCTTTTCCCCTTCCTAACTGAGTTTTCAGAGTACTTCAATTTCTTATATTAAAAGAATGTTCCTTGACTCGGCACCTGTAGCACAGTGTTCCCAGCCACATACACTGAGTGGGTGGTGGGTTTGAACCCGGCCTAACTAAACACCTGCACAAAAAAAATAGACAGGCGTTGTGGTGGGCACCTGTAGTCACAGCTACTTGGGAGGGTGAGGCAAGAGAATCACTACTTAAGCCCAAGAGTTTGAGGTTTCTGTGAGCTGTGACCCCACGGCACTCTACTGAGGGCGACATACTGAGACTCTGTCTAAAAAAAAAAGAAGAAGAATGGTCCAACAGGCTGCTCTGGACCCTCACAAAGAAGGAAGGCGGGAGCAAACAGGAGAGCTGGAGTCAGAAGGAATGGGGGAAAAGAAGAGGTGAGAGGAAGTAGGAGAGGGAAGCAAAAGAAACAAGGAGACAGTCTGGTTTAACGGTGGTCCCAAACGTCAGTGTCCTCCTGGGACTGCTTGTTGAAAATGCATATTTCTGGCCAGGCATATCGGCTCACACCTATAGTCTCAGCTTCTCGGGAGGCTGAGGCAGGAGGATCAGTTGAGCCCAGGAGTTTGAGGTTATGGTGAGCTATGATGGCATCATTGCACTCTAGCCTAGACAACAGTGCGACACCCTGACTTTTAAAAGCAAACAAAAAAACCAAACCCCACCCCCTGCATATTTCTGGATTCCTTCTCCAGATTCTAGAGTGGGGAAGAGGGTACAAGTTTGAATTTTCTTTTTCTTTTTCTTTTTTTTTTTTGAGACAGAGCCTTAAGCTGTCACCCTGGATAGAGGGCAGTGGCATCACAGCTCACAACAACCTCCAATTCCTGGGCTCAAGCGAGTCTCTTGTCTCCGCCTCCCAAGTAGCTGGGACTGCAGGTGCCCACCACAACGCCTGGCCATTTTTTGGTTGCAGCCGTCATTGTTGTTTGGCGGGTCCGGGCTGGATTCGAACCCACCAGCTCAGGTGTACATGGCTGGCGCCTTAGCCCGCTGAGCCACAGGCGCCAAGCCGTACAAGTCTGCATTTTCATCAGGCATCCAGGAGATTGCGTACAGATGTTCAGGAGCCCCACTTGGAGAAACACTAGCATCGAGAGTGGAACAGAGAGGCCCATAGACAGCAATCTGTTCATTCATTTTTCAGAGCTGCTAGAATTGTCACTGTATTTTAACTAGTAGAACTGGGCAGCCAACGCGGGGCCAAACCATAGGAGGGGTGACGAAAGAAGCACGAAGATGCCTCTCCAGCCCCTGCCCTGGGGTGGGCTGTCCAGGAAGCCAAAGCAAGTGACTGTTCCTCGTTCACAGAGGCCTCTGAAAAGGGAAGGATCCAGTTCTGCATTTGGTTTTACTCTTTTTGGTTAAGTACAGGGATGACAGCCATAAATAACAGGGAAATAATAATCCCCATGGGGCGGTGCCTGTGGCTCAGTCGGTAGGGCGCCGGTACCATATACTGAGAATGGTAGGTTCAATCCTGGCCCCGGCCAAACTGCAACAAAAATATAGCTGAGCGTTGTGGGGGGCACCTGTAGTCCCAGCTACTCGGGAGGCTGAGGCAAGAGAATCGCCTAAGCCCAGGAGTTGGAGGTTGCTGTGAGCTGTGACGCCACTGTACTCTACCGAGGGCAATAAAGTGAGACTCTGCCTCTAAAAATAAAATAATAATAATAATAATAATAACCCCCATGACAACCACTACCACCACCTTGACTCTGGGCAACCCTAAGACTATCTGGGGGGACTCTGTGAGCTTTATGTTGAAAATGATACTTTTTTCCAGCAATTCCCCTCTTTTCTCCCTTCACATTCCTCTTTCCTGAGTTGAGAATGGGTCTCAGAACACAACCTGGGCAGCATACAAATGCTGCCTTTCCTTTTGAAATTAGGAGCCTTTTCTTACCTCCTGAAAAATCTGAAGAAGGGAACTTGCTAGAAGAAAAACTCTGAAAAACAGAATGTAACAAAGTGAGTGGACTTTCTTCTCAGATCCTGGGGAATCAGTATAGGTGTGATGTCCTTTGTTTTTTGAGACAAACTCTCACTCTACTGCCTAGGTCAGAGTGCCGAGGCCTCAGCCTAGCTCACTGCAACCTCAAACTCCTGAGTTGAAGTCATCCTCTGGCCTAAGCCTCATAAGTAACTGTGACTACAGGTGTCCACCACAAGCCTGGCTAGTTTTTCTACTTTTAGAAGAAGCAGGGTCTCGCTCTTGCTCAGGCTGATCTTGAACTCCTAAGCTCAAGGGATCCTCCTGCCTCGGCCTCCCAGAGTGCTGGGATTACAGATGTGTGCCACCGTGCCTTGCATGTGTGGTGTGTTTTTATGCAGAAAACATCTGAGAAGGCTAAGTCACTGACAGTTAAGGCGTGGGGGGCAGGGGAAGCCTGAACTAAGTGGAGGAGGCCTGTGGGTACTGGGCTGGCCTGGAGCATAGGCTCCCCGAGAACACGACTTGCTCACCCCGTCCTGGCTGCCCGGAAGTCATGCAGAGATGCCCCCTCCCCCAAACTCTGCTGTGCTTTTTGCTTATATATTTTAAGAACTTTAGTTCAAGTCTCCCTTGGAGCCTACATGTGAGTGAGGAAATCTGGTAACAAAATGTACAAATATGAGGAGGAAGACAACAGATGTGCGCCTGTCTGTGTCAACTTACTTTACATTAACCCTGCCAACTTTGGCAAAAAAAAAAAAAAAAAAGAACTGCTATCAATTCCATTTTACAGATAAAGTACCTGAAGTCCAGGGAAAGTAATAGCCACTTGGCTGTGAGGCTTTCTGGTAATTTCCAGACTTTCTGGTTCTAGAGTCAAATGCCAGGGAGCCGATAGGCCTTGACAGCTCCCGTCTCACACTTACCCAGAGAGTATCTGTGATAAACAAGAGGCCTGACGTTTGGTTCTCTGTTAGTCCTGGACTGTCCAAACAACCACAGTCAGATTCCTTATCTGTAGGCTAAATGGTTGGATTTCATCTCTAAGTTCTGTTCCAGCTCTAAAATGCTCTCTGGTTCCCAGGAAATTCAGGCAACTCTTCATAACAGGTGGAATGATACTCAACGTCAGTTACGGTTATAGAATGTAAAGTATGATTTCACCAAGATGCCCTATGAGATTGACAGATCAAAATGGTTGCCAGACTATGCTGGTCAACCTGTGTTGAGAAATAGAATCTCTGACATTACTGGGGGATGACAGGTGGGTATTATCTTGGTGGAAAGCAGTTTAGGAATATCTACTAAAATTCTCAACATACCCGACCTCTGACCTAACAATTCCTCTGCTTCCCATTTCTGTCTTTAGCCACCAAACCACATTCCCCAAACCCTTTGTTCTTGTAGAAACATTACAACTGTTGGCTTTCCCTTTCTTTCTTCCTTCCTTCCCTCCCTTACTCCCTCCTTCCCTCCCTTCCTTCCTTCTTCCCTACCTCCCTCCCTTTTCTTTTCTATTTTTTTTTTTTGGAGACAGAGACTCACTCACTCTGTTGATCTGGGGAAGAGGGCCATGCTGTCATACCTCACAGTAACCTCAAACTCTTGGGCTCAAGCCATCCTCTTGCCTCAGCCTCCCAAGTAGCTGTGACTACAGGCGCCCACCACAACACCTGGCTATTTTTTAGAGATGGGGTCTCATACTTGCTCAGGCTGGTGTCGAACCTGTGAGCTCAGGCAATCTTCCCGCCTAGGCCTCCCAGAGTCCTAGGATTACAGGAGTAAGCCACCACACCCAGCTTTAGGCCTTCCCTTTTAATGAAAGCTTACAGGAAAGCTTTCCTATAAAGAGCAGTCTACCAAACATTACTCATGAATTTTACTGTTCTCCCAAAGAATCTGGGGAAAGCAAACCAGGGTTTGGAGAGACACACACTCATGGGAAAAGAATCCTACCTGGAAATCCTACCACACTAGGCATCAGGGGTGCACCCTGATGGCTGCTCAGAAGGCACTCTCAGCTGGGGCATCCTCGCTGGTGCTCACAGAGCGCTGAGTAACTGGCGGTCACATAAGCGGCAGCGGATCTTTACCACGTTCATTCCCCTTTTGCTTTCAGCTCCCCTTATGGCATGGCCAGGAGAGGCAGCAACCCCAGGCCAGCCAAGATCTGGCTTCACCTTCCAGCCCTCCACTTGCCTATCTCACACCGCCCTCTGCTTTCCTCCCCGCTGTCTGACCACGACCGGTCAAAGTCTGAACAGAAATCAGGGAGTCTTTTATTCTGTATTTCAATATTTCTTTTTTTTCCCCACAACTAAGTTTTTTCCATTTAATTTGTATTTTAATAGTTCTTAAAATATCTGAGACATAATCTTGTCACAAGAACATTTAGGTTTGTTTAGGTTTTTTGTTTTTATTTTAAGGGTTTAATATTTACAGCTTGGTGCCTGTGGCTCAATGGGCTAAGGCGCCAGCCACGTGCACCTGATCTGGCGGGTTCGAATCCAGCCCAAACAACAATGACGGCTGCAACCAAAAAAAAAAAAAAAAAAAGGGTTTAATATTTAAATGGTCAAACACAAAAACAGTTTTCTCACTTTTAGTATTATGTTTAGAGAGATTTTTTTTCCAAGAGAGTTATGATCACATTTTTATTTACTAGATATTTTACTTTTCTTTCTTTTATATTTACCTTTTTATTTATTTTATTTTATTTTATCCAGGGTGGGGTATGAACCCACCACCTCTGGTATATGGGGTCGGAGCCCTACTCCTTGAGTCACAGGCACCGTCTTATCTTTTTATTTTTTAATCTACCTAAATTGTATTTTGGTATATGGCATAAGTCTCCAATTTTACTTTTTACCAAATAGTTGCATTGTGTCATATTATTTATTGGATATTTCATCCTTTTTCCTCAGTGACTCCATACTTAAATTCTATGACTAGTTATTCTTTTTCTTCCTTCAGCTACTCCATGGACCTCTACTCCCATGCTTTTAATATACTGTTTAGCCACAAGATTATGGCTCTGGAGTGCTTTAATACCTGGTAGTTCAGGTTCTTTCATTAATCTTATTCAATATTCTCATCTAGTCTTACTTGCTTAGATTTCTAGATTTATTTTAGAACATCTCTGTCAAGTTAAAACAAATTTCAGTAGGACTCTGACTATGATTGTATCAAATGTATAAATTAAATTAGGGTCAATTAATAAGCCTTCCCCTCCAGAAGGCTGGGCACAGTGGCTCATGCCTGTAAACCTAGCACTCTGGGAGGCTTGAGCTTGGCAGTCTGAGAACAGCCTGCACAAGAGTGAGACCCTGTCTCTATTAAAAATAGAAGAATTAGTCAGGTGTTGTGGCAGACCCCTGACTCCCAGCTACTCAGGAGACGGAGACAGGAGGATCACTTGAACCTAGGAGTTTGAGGTTTGTGCCTGATGCCATGGCACTCTAACCTGGGCAATAGAGTGAGACTCTGTCTCACGCAAAAAAGTCAACATCTTTATATAAACAACCTGCTTAAAGCAATTTAAAGTAAGCTTTTCCTCCCTCCACATCCACTGTAGCAAGTTTGCTTTTATCTACATTGACCCCAAAACACAATGCACTCAGGTGTAGAGACAAAACATCTCTCTGGGGATGAAAAGCCAGCCTGGGACTCAAGAGACCAGAATTTTAGACCTGGCCTGGGCACCCACTAGCTGTGTGACCAAGGTCAGGACATGTAGTCCCCTGTGCCTTAGTTTCAGAACTTTCAACAAGGAGAAGAGGCAGATGAACTTAGATAACCCCTCTGTCCTCCTTCTGTGCTGACATGCTCTAATTCTAATCCACTTTACTTCTATTTTTTTTCCCTGTTCTCTTTTAGAATAACTTTCTTGGTGTTTGGCTTGGTTAATTGAAGTTTCCTAGTTTTTCTTCTGGTTTCTTAAGCAAACTAGGTCAAGGCCCAGGTTGCTGGAGCCAGTGAAGCAGCGGCCATCAAGGCCCCAGGCACAGGAGTGCTTAGCGGGTACAGCTTTTCCAGAACAAGAGCCATCTCTTCCCCGTCCCACCTGTCCATCCGAAAGTATCTCAATTTAATAGAAGAGAAATGAGATAACATGAGGCAAATTATCCTTACTAAGGAGTAAACCTCTGGCAATATTTAAACTTGGAAGGATAAATCCACCCATGTTTTAAAAGAGCTGCTTATTAACTCAAATAATTACAGAAAAATGTGCAACTCAATTTCAAAACTGGCTTGAGGTTAAGACATTCTGAGGTCAGGCCAGGTGTGGTGACTCATGCCTGTAATCCTAGCACTCTGGGAGGCACAGACGGTCAGACTGTTTGAGCTCAGGAATTCAAGAGCAGCCTGGGCAAGAGCGAGACCCCATCTCTAAAAATAGCTGGGTATTGTGGTGAGCACCTGTAATCTCAGCTACTCAGGAGGCCGGGACAAGAGGAATACTTGAACCCTGGAGTTTAGGTTACTGTGAGATATGATACCACAGCACACTACCAAGGGCAACATTGTGAGACTCTGTCTCAAAAAAAAAAAAAAAAGAAAAGACATTCACACACCTACACTGACCCTTTTGTAGGTACAGATCGTAACCTTGATCCCTTATTGCTGAAGGCCTAGCTTTTCCTGGCTAAGGGCTACAGGAAACCATGAGCTGCTGAAACAGCTAAGCATACATAAGTACAGCTTGCCACGTGTGTGTGTGTGTGTGGGGGGGGGGGGATATAAATAGTATATATTCTGCGTATAAGCAGAATATGTAGACTGAACTTTTGTTTCTAACATTATGCTTTTAAAGATCTCTAGAAGGAACATGTTTTCTTTTCTCAGCAAATCAATCAAGATTTTTACAAGCAAGATTTCACCATGGATTATTTGAATCATTTTATTTTCTGCACTTAATGTATCATAGTCATTTACCGTTTTGTTTTTCTATGCATTTTTAAGGGGCTACAAATACTCAGATTTCAGGTGAGAAATTTGAAGGCCTTTACAAACTTTGATTTTTGGACATTCCTAGCACTTTGGGAGGTCAAGAAGGGGAGGATTGCTTGAAGTCAGGAAGCGACCAGCCTGAGCAACATAATGAGACCTTATCACTATAAAAAATTTAAAAATTAGCCAGGGGCTGTGGTGCATGCCCGTAGCCCCAGGTACTCGGGATGATGAGGCAGGAGGACTGCTTGAGCCCCGGGGGGTTAAGAGGTTTACAGTGAACTACGATGTTACTTCATTGTAGATCAGGAACAGAGAGATCCTGTCGTAAATAAAATAAAATAAAATAAAATAAAATAAAATAAAATGGGAAACAGTAGTTAAGCTATAAGACAAATAAGGGCAAGGTACATAAAATATCCAACTATTTACCCAGCAAACACCTGTTTTAGTACATCAAAGAGCCTAAATGAGTTAAAGTAGGGAGGACAGAAAAAACTTACATACTGCAGTGCCTAAAACACAGAGCGACTCGATGCCTCTGCATGAAATGGAGCCAGAGGGCAAAAGCAGCAGTGCTCTAGGTGTACAGTATGTGCTTTAGTTGTCAAGATCAGTTTTCATCTCCTGCCTTTTGTTCTCACAGTACCCTTTAAGAAATAGAGCCTTGAAACCTTCATTCTGCAGAGGCCCAGAGACATTGGCTCCCCTGCTGACGGCAGTTTTCAGGGGCCCCCTCCCTCACCCTTCAGCTTCCACTTGGGTTTGGCCAGTGGAGGGGGTCTGCAGGAGAGGGACAAAGAGTGAGCCCAGGCTACCCGTGTTCCACCTGCCTGGTCCCGCAGGCTGCTGCTCTGGTCGTGGCTGTACTCTGGGATGGCCACAGCAGCCATGGAGGGGGTAGCCCCTCCTCTAGTGCTCAGCTTTTGCACACACACCTCCCCCAGGCTCTGGTCCCCTCCCTGCCCCTTGACTAGTGAAGCTCTCCCCCTCTTCCCTGGGTGCCTTGTCATTATTTGTTGGTTCCTCTGATCCTGCCCACTCTCCTATCAAGAGTCCCCTCCAAACTTCCTTTCATTTTGGGGTTTTTTCCTGTTAGGAACCTAACTGATATATTTGCCTATCAAAATCTCACAGCAAATTAATAGCACAGCCAGGACTAAACAGCTTCCTTAGCTTACACCGTGCCTCTCTTTTGACTTCAGTCTCCCCCCCGGCCCCTGGCCCTGACATACACATTGGGATTTGAAACTCCTCAGCCCTGTGGTGCTCACCAACATTTCTGACTGAGGGAGCAGGGGAGTGTGCCACTGGCAACTGGGTAGAGGCCAGGGATGTTACAAAACATCCTATAATGCACAGGATACCACTCCCATGGTCCAAACACACACAACAAAGAGTTACCCAGCCCCAAATGTCAAGGCTGAGAAACCCTGGATTACTCATCATGCAGAATAAACCTTCCTCTGCTTTCCTCCTAAAAGGCCTTCTCAAGTACCTATAATCATTGCCCCAAAGCCAGAAATATGGGGAAGGGTTAGGGAATGGGTGATTTCAGGTGGGGCCAGCTACTGGCCTAAAAGGTCCAAGGGTAAGGATAAAAGTGACCCTTGCCCCCAGAATGGACTTTCCTTCCATGTAGGGAGTTGGGTATTTTGGGACCTATCAAAGAAAATATAGAGGGTGCCAAAAAAAAGTTTACACATTTTAAGAAAGAAAAAACCTGTATTAACATTGAACTAGTCAACATATATTGATGCAAAAAGATGAATACAAGTCGCGTTGGAGTATCTCTTGTAATTACAGAGGTCAAGTGTGACTTGAGTATTTCAATTTTAATGGCTTTGTGGGACAACATATCACTGAATGGTGGAAATTTTCCTTATTTAGTTTCTTTTTGCTTATCTATATACTTTAAAATTTTCTATAAAGGTTATTATAATTATTCAAAATTCTATAAAAACAGCTTGGCACCTGTAGCTCAGCAGCTAGGGCGCCAGCCACATATACAGGAGCTGTCAGATTCAAATCCAGCCCAGGCCTGCCAAACAACAATGACAACTACAACCAAAAAATAGCCAGGCATTGTGGAGGGAGCCTGTAGTTCCAACTACTTGGGAGGCTGAGGCAAGAGAATGGCTTAAGCCCAAGAATTCAAGGTGGCCATGAGCTGTGACCCCACAGCACTCTAGTGAGGGTGACATAGTGAGACACTGTCTCAAAAAAAAAATTCTATAAGAACATTATAAATGAATGATGTAATATTGACTCCATCCCTCCTAGTTCCGATTCTTTTTTTTGATGGAGACAGAGATCTCTCTCTGCTATGAACTAGAGGGCCATGGCATCAGTCTAATTCACAGCAACCTTCAACTCCTGGGCTCAAGTATTCCTCTTGCTTCAGCCTCCTGAGTAGATGGAACTATAGGTGCCCGCCATGACACCTAGCTAATTTTTCTATTTTTAGTAGAGATGGGGGCTTGCTCTTACTCAGGCTGGTTTCCAATTTCCGAGCTCATGAGATCTGCCCACCTGTGCCTCCCAGAGTGCTATGATCACAAGTGTGAGCCACCACACTGGCCCTAACTCCAGTCCTTAACTCAGTGTTTTTCAACCTTTTTAATCTCATTGCATACTTGAACCTATAGCTAAACTTGCATGGCACACTTAAATTATGATGATCAAATAAAAGAGTAAAAAAAAAGAATATACTTACTGTGCTTTGAACTTCTTTTTCTTTCTTTTTTTTGTAGAGACAGAGTCTTACTTTATTGCCCTCGGTAGAGTGCCGTGACATCACAACTCACAGCAACCTCCAACTCCTGGGCTTAAGCGATTCTCTTGCCTCAGCCTCCTGAGTAGCTGGGACTACAGGCGCCCGCCACAATGCCCACCTAAGCTTTAAACTTCTTTCAAAAATAATTTAACTAATGACCTTTAGAAATTTTTGAGGTACACCTAAGATCTTCTCATGGCACACAGGTTGAAAATCACTGCCTTAATTGCATAGACTTCCAGTTGACAATGTATCAAGGCACTCTGATAATTTAGTCCATAGAAAATATTAATTCAAGGCCATTAATATTTGGGGGATCAATATTAAATTAGAACTAGTCATTCAACACTTACATATACACAAGGGAGAAAAACTAATCGAGAATCCAGTAGGTAGCAAGGGGAAGAAGGTTCGGGTTAATTCACACCTAACGGGTATATGCACACATTCTGGGTAAAGGGCACACTTATAACTTTGACTGGAAATGTACCAAACAAACTATGTAACCAAAACGTGTATCCCCCCTGTAATATTCTGAAACTTAAAAAAAAAAAAATAAAAGGAAATCAATGAATGAATGAAGTTGCTAAGTACATTTTACTTTAAAATGATAAGAATCACATGACTAACCAAGGTTACCTTTCTAGAAACAAATTTGAGACTCAACTATGAAAACAGTATGGACCTCTACCATCCTATAAGAGAGTCACTAGACATATGTGGCTATTTAAATGTAAATTAATTAAACACAGCACATTTCTGCCATCACAGAAGGTTCTATTGGATAGCACTGAAAAACTTCATTCCTTTTTAATCCCTGGACTTATTTCCTGTGCTTACATTTTCTCTGCTCCCAATTCCTGGTTATATTTATTTGTTACTATTCTATGTGACTTTCTTGGGGGTAAACTACCCTAATTCCTTTATGGAAAAATTCAGGGTATCAGTACTTTTGAAATCTCTGTGTATGTATAACCTTGTCCCTAGGAGTACAACCTTAGTTTTTAACCGTAAGGCAGAGTAGTTCACAGAGTTGCTCATTTGCTCACCGCCCAAAGACCAAAAGAACATTCTCAAAAATGTAGCTCCCTTGTCACAAAATCATTATATTCTGTTGGGTTTTCTTTTCCATAAACAAAAAATTTTACACTGTTCATAAATGAAAAGTTTCCAAACTGATATTACTATTTGAAGCTTAAATGAAGGGTCAATACGACATTTCTCTGCCAAATAATGAAGTGTCTTTTCTTTTTCAAATTCCATAATACATGGCTAAATCTCAGCTTCTTTCTAAAATCTCTATGGCAAAAAGCAACTTGTTAATACTGATACCTATGATGGTGTCATCAGAGTCCTGCATACACCAGGGAGAATTGGGACTGGAAATTCCACTACAGCTCCTGCAGAATGAAACCCCCTGCCAGATGGGATACCCTGCCAGTCCACGGATCTGGTGCAAAGTTGCCTCTACAAAGAAGGCCATGCAATTTGAGTATTTTATCAGATTTGACGCTTTTATAAAAATGATTGGGAGTGATTAGCAGTGTAGACTAAAAACTAAATACAATTAGAACAAAGATGAAAATTAATAGATGTGGCCCAAAGTGGAAAATTTTTTAATCTAACTGGATACTAATTGGGTATGCCAATAATAATAATAATAATAAAAAGAACATGTACGAAATACTAGGAAAAATAGTGACAATTACTCCCAAAAATTCAAGTATAATTAGAGAGCTTTTCATATGTTTTTAGCTCTCTGGCTATAGAAACTTCCTTATAACACCGTCTACCCCTTGACTTCCATTTATGTTTTTCTGAGATGTATAATGTCAGGAAAGAATAAGCATATTCACCAATACAATTTTTTCCTGGGGAAACTAGCAATATATCGATACCTTTATTTCAATGATTTCAATAGCTTCTTGTAAATAGTACTATGGAAATTACATTCATTATGGGAAAAAAACCTTTCAGCACAGTATTGTTTGCTTTGTAGATGATGATGATAGCTAACGTTTATTGGATTCTTTCCATGCGGAAAACTCTGCTGTAAGCTATTTCTGTTTACTAAGTCATTTATTCTTCACAACCACCCTACCAGGTAAACCAATACTTGATTATCCTCACTTTTACAGAAGAGAAATTGAGGCCCCCAAAGGTAAGTTAACATGCCCAAGATCGCACAGAAGTATATGATGGAAAACTTTTATCATATAACGTTAAATGAAAAAATACCAGGGTCCAAAACTGAACGTAAGTATGAGGACTCAAATCCTGTATCTGGACTTAACATGATTAGCCGTGTTTTTGAGCACTTCTGTTACAGCGTGACTTCAGAACCTTAACTCCGACCAGCAGTCTCCGCAGAGGCAAGTGCGGCGAGGAGGCCCAGCGGCTCGGGAGCGGCCCCGACCGCGGCTTTCGCGCTAGTCCCGGGCGAGCTCGGGTCCCCACCCCGGGGATGCCCCGCTCCGCCTCGGCTCCCCACTCGTGTCTACGCGAGGGTGGAACCACAGCCTGGAATCCAGTGCAGATTTGATTTTTGAAACCTGTCTTTGGTCCGTCTGAGAAAGCCCGGCACCGGGAGAGCCGGTGGCGATGCCCGGCCCGCGGGGCCTCCCGGCCGCGTCCTCCGCCGGCCCGGGCGGCGCCGAGGCTGCGCTCGGGGCTCCGGGGGCCGCGGGCCGGGCCCCCCGCGGGCGTCAGCGGCCGACCCCCGCCCGGCGCCGGGAGAGGGCCGCGCCCCCGGCCCCCGCGCCTTACCTGCAGCCGGCCCAGCTCTCGCCCAGCTCCGGGCGCGCCGGCTCTGCGGACCGGGGCGGGATCCCGCTCCGATTGGCCTCCCGGCGACAGGGGAGGCGCAGAGGGAAGGGAGACTGGGGAGGGCAAGAGGACGGGAACGCGGAGTCCTGGCCGCGCTGTCCCCGGTGAGGTCCTGGCCTCTGCGTCCCGGGCCGGCGCCCGGGGCTGTGAGCGACCCGCGGGGTCGGGCTGCACCCCGCTTGGCGGCGGGGCTGGGTGGCGGGTGTTCGCGACCGCAGGGGAGGAGTCCCCGGGCCCCGGCGCCGCGGCCTAGGGAGCGGCCCGGCCCTCGCCGTGTGCCCGGCCCTGCGCGGGGGCGGCGCCGCCCTCTCACGTGCACCCAGCCGGGTCACTTTGGATTAGTGGCCCCGGGGGGTGCCGAAGCTTATTTTTGTCCTTTGTATAAACGTGCAGAGTAGAGATCCCGGGAGGCCAGTGTGGGCGATTTCCTGCTGTTGGGTGGCTAGGAGATGCGCACCTTACTGGGGAACTGCCTGGTCTTGTACTCACCTGGGAGAGGCCTTGTGGGGACCCTGATGGGGAGAGGTCCGCTATTTGGAGAGGCTCGGGAGAAATGGAGAAACCAGGGACAGGGATCCTTCAGCCGAGAAATGAGATTTCTTTGATCCCGAGGGCAAGATCCTGACTGGGGAAGTTCATGAGCATTTCTTCCAACAAAGTTCTCGACCTTTCTTCTGTGACCTGGCAAGCCTGTGCAGAGAGAAGGCTTGGCTTTACGGTTTTATTCCCAGGGTGGACCTGTCTCCTGAAGGCCACACCTCACTTTTCAGCTACCTACCTGGATATCTCAAACATTTCAGTCTTACAGTTTGTAAACCTGTGCCCGGCTCTTTCCCCCAACTTACCCCACAGAATCACCATCTCAGTGGCAACTCTGTGCTTCCGGTTGTTCGGGCCAAAAACCTTGCTGTTATCGGGCGGCGCCTTTGGCTCAAAGGAGGAGGGCGCAGGCCTCATATATGCCGGAGGTGGCGGGTTCAAACCCAGACCCGGCCAAAAACCGAAAAGAAAAATAAAAAACAAAAAAACCTTGCTGTTATCTTGGACTCATCTTGCTCTCACATCCCACCTCCAGGGCTCAGGAAATTCTGTTGGTTGGCACTTCCTAGCATAGGCAGAGACTGACCACTTCTCTCCCCACCCACCTGGTCTTGACAGTGGCCTTCTTCCCGGTCTCTCTGCCGTCTGTCTTCATGCAGCCGCCAGAGTGACCTTAAAGTATAAGCAGATCAAACCCCTCACAAAATCTTCCCAGTGGTTTTCCATTTGACTCAGGGCAAAAGCCAAACCCCACATAATCTGCTCTTCTTTCACCCGGCAACCCCATCTACTACCACCTTGCCCCGGTTCATTCACTATAGTCACTCTGCCTCCTCGCTCTTAAGGGCCATCTATTTCTTCCCATGGCACTTGTCACCTCTCTTATTTATTTATTTAGCTTATTGTTTATTATCTGTCTCTTCCATGCACTCACCCCTGCTTCTGCCTCTTGGGCCATGATATCATCTTTTTTGAAAAAAATAACTGCCACCAGAGACAGAGGTTACATAAGCCGAAGTCTGGGGTCTAAATGTGTGATCACTTTTTTTTTTTTTTTTTGAGACAGAGTCTTACTATGTCGCTGTCACCCTTGGTAGAGTGCGGTGGCATCACAGCTCACAGCAAACTCCAAGTCGTGGGCTTAAGTGATTCTCTTGCCTCAGCCTCCCAAGTAGCTGGGACTACAGACATCTGCCACAATGCTTGGCTATTTTTTTTCGTTGTTGTTGCAGTTGTCATTGTTGTTTAGCTGAGCTGGGCCAGGTTCGAACCTGCCACCCTCAATGTATGTGGCTGGCACTGTAATCACTGTGCTACAGGCATTGAGCCTAAATGTGTGATCACTTTAAATGAAGCTCAAGGGAAGGGATGATTTCCCTAAAGGAAATGCTGAGTTCTGTTCCTAAGAGTGCTGGCGAGACAAAAACCACGTAAGTTGGGTGGCACCTGTGGCTCATGAAGTAGGGCGCCGGCTCCATATACCCAAGGTGGAAGGTTGAAACCCAGCCTCGCCTGAACTGCAAAACAGAAAAATAGCAGGGCATTGTGGCGGGCGCCTGTAGTCCCAGCTACTTGGGAGGCAAGAGAATCGCCTAAGCCCAGGAGTTGGAGGTTGCTGTGAGCTGTGTGACACCATGGCACTCTACCGAGGGCGATAAAGGGAGACTCTGTCTCTATAAAACAAAAAAACAAAAACCACAGAAGTTCATTTGTTGAGTCAGACTAGCATCCCCGGAGGAGCTGCAGGAAAGCCTGTGAGGGGGCCTACATGATGCCCCACCTCTTTCTTTTAATGATGTGGATGTGTTATGAATGTATTAGTTTGGGTGGTGCCAGTGGTTCAGTGAGTAGGGCGTCAGCCCCACATACCAAGGGTGGCGGGTTCGAACCCAGCCCCAACCAGTTAAAATATAGCAGTGGCAAATGCAACAAGAAATGGCCGGGCATTGTGGTGGGCACCTGTGGTCCCAGCTGCTTGGGAGGCTGAGGCAGGAGAATCACTTGGGACCAAGAGTTGGAGGTAGCTGTGAGCTGTGACACTACGGCACTCTACCGAGGGCAACAGACTGAGATTTGTCTCAAAAAAAAAAAAAAAAACAACATGAATGTATTAGTTTACCGTAATTCTTCTAAAGTCTGATTTTATGTTGGGTCTCTCTTTTTTTGAGTAAGAATCTCCCATTCTACAAAGTAGTAACCCTCTTCAAACTGAAGGACTTTGGGTATGTTGGGGGGACAATAACAGACTACCTTAGGACACAAGTAACAGAAAACCACCACCCGAACAGCATTAAACACTAAGGAAGTGTATGAGGACTCCGGGCTCATTTCTCTCTCTTTGCTCTTTTCCCCACCCACGTATAACAGGGCAGTAAAGGATAGATTGTGACTAAGACAAACAGGATACATGAGATGTGAAATTCTAGGATCAGATCTCCCAGGATATAAGAAGAATAAGAGTGAAGAGAGAGATTTGATAAAGAAATCCCTGGTAGAGCGCTTGCTGTGCTGTTTCCCTTGTTACCATTTGTGGGAAGCTTTGAACATCCTGTTTCCTACACTTCATGCCTCTTGGCTTCCACACAACCAGTTGGAGAACTTGTAAAGTATGTTGGTAGATGTGGGGGACTCTTTGAACTGTCATTTACCTCCACCTGAAAGAGGCAGGTAGTGGATGGTGGTCAGCTGGCAGATACAGAGGTTCAAGTCACAGGGTACATTTGCGTTTCCCATGGATCAGGTACCAGCTATGCAGGAGACAGTGAGTGCCCTTGGGTCCAGCCAGTAAGGCTGCCTGGCGGGGCAGGAAGCTGGAGGTGAATGCCAGATGTGCAAAGGTGAGGAAGAAGTCACAGTATATTTGTTCAGGGAGGATAATTACTGGAACAAGGTCCAACATGGTCATCTCCAAGAGTCTGTGACAGATCCAGTCTAAAAAATAACATATGTATAATAGTTATAGTCCATTTTGGCTGCTATACAAAATACCATAGACTTGGTAATTTATAAACAGCAAAAAATGATTGGTCATAGTTCTTGGGGCTTGGGAAGTCCAAGATCAAGGTACCAACAGATTCAGTGTCTGCTGAGGGCCCACTCTTTTGCTTCAGAGATAGTGTTTTCTCACTGCATCCTGTAGGATTTTTTGCTGTTTATAAATTACCAAGTCTATGGTATTTTGTATAGCAGCCAAAATGGACTATAACTATTATACATAACGTTATTTTTCAGTCCCTCAGAATGTGAGCTAATTTGGAGATAAAGGTCTTTTTTTTTTTTTTTTTTTGAGACAGAGTATCATTATTTCAGCCTCGATTGCGTGCAGTGGCATCACAGCTCACAGCAACCTCAAATTTTTGGGCTTAAGCGACTCTCTTGCCTCAGCCTCCCAAGTAGCTGGGACTACAGGTGGCTATTTTTTGGTTGTAGTTGTCATTGTCGTTTGGTAGGCCTGGGCTGGGTTCAAACCCGCCAGCTCCAGTGTATGTGGCTGGTTCTCTAACTGCTGAGCTACAGGCGCGGAGCCTGGAGATAGGGTCTTCAGAGGCAATCACTTTAAAATGAAGTCATTAGGATGGGACCTCATCCAATATGATTGCTGTCCTTATGAAAATGGCGTTTAGATACAGAGACACACACAGAGAGAAGATTGCCATGCAAAGAGAATTGGATTGATGCATCTAATAGCCAAGGAATGCCAGAGATTTGCCAGCAAACTATTTGAAGCTAAGAAGGGTCAAGGACAGATCCTTCCCCTGCAGGTTTCAGAGGGAACACGACCCCGCTGACGCCTTGATTTCAGACTTCAAGCAATTCATTTGTGTTGTTTTAAGCCGCCCAGTTTGTGGTACTTGGTTATTATAGCCCTACAAAGCCAATATAGTCTATGTGTGCCAATGCCTATGATATTTTTATTGTCATTATGTAATTTAAGTAAATATATGAACCTATGATTAATTAATTAATTTCAGGGTAACAAAGAGAGATTTTATTTAGGAAGAACAAAGAGAAAGTTTAGAGCATTTCCAAAAAGAGATGGGAAGTTGGAAGTGAGTTCGTCTTATGAAGGAGCAGAGCTGAGAGAAAGGCAAAGCTCTGTGGTAGCATAATCTCGGTTTGGAGTTGGCTGCAAGTCTTTCTTTGGCTTCTCTGTGCCTCGAAGCAGTATTGCCCTTTTCTGTTGATCACTGATTGTCTCTTTCTATTAGTCATTGGTTACCTAGGTTACTTCATGTCCACATTCTTAGGGGTCCTCCAGGCTTCCTGGTTCAAAAGGCCAGATTTTTCTCCCACTTCTCTTGAAGTCCATTTTTAGTGTCCCTTCTCATTCCTCCCAAGAAAGAGAAGATATGGTCCAGAAATCTTGAAGGGAAAATGGATGATGACTGTTCTTAGCTACCTCTTGCTGTCAAAAAGGGGTGTTGGCCTAGCTATTAGGGGCCCTTCTCAGGTTCCCTACTCTAAAGGGCTTTCCAGGGGGCTGGAAGTTTCTGGTCACTTGGTTAATAGGTTCCATCAGTATTTGCTGGAATCTTTGCATCACCATCATTTTAACCTGAAACTTCTGGAGCCTGGGAGATATAAACTTAATGAGTTTGAACAGGCAGGGTACATACATTAAGAAATATTTGGAGATAGAGGTCTTTAGAGGCTGGGTGAGGCATTTCACAGCTGTAATCCTAGCACTCTGGGAGGCCGAGGCGGGTGGATCGCCTGAGCTCAGGAGTTCAAGACCAGCCTGAGCAAGAGTAAAATTCCATCTCTAAAAAAAATAGCCGGGCACTGTGGTGGGTGCCTGTCATCCTAGCTATCAGGGAAGCTGAGACAAGGGGATCATTTTGAGCCTGAGAGTTTTTTTGTTTTTTTTTTTTTGAGACACAGCCTCAAGCTGTCACCCTGGAGAGAGTGCCGTGGCATCACAGCTCACAGCAACCTCCAATTCCTGGGCTCAGGCAAGTCTCCTGCCTCCGCCTCCCAAGTAGCTGGGACTACAGGCGCCTGCCACAACGCCTGGCCATTTTTTTTTGGTTGCAGCTGTCATTGTTGTTTGGCAGGCTGGGGCTGAATTCAAACCTACCAGCTCAGGTGTACATGGCTGGCACCTTAGCAGCTTGAGCTACAGGCGCTGAGCTAAGCCTGAGAGTTTGAGGTTGCTGTGAGCTATGATGCCATGGTAAGGGTGACAAAGTGAGACTCTGTTTCAAAAAAAAGGATGATCATAATTGTAGGCCCAATGAAAGGAGACAGAAAGAAAGGTTTCTTTAAATCAGATATCCTCAAAGCAGGTCCTTTTAAAAGAGCCTGTTTAAGGTTTGGAAGGCTTTTTCTTGTTCCCTAACCTGTCTGTCCTTCCACAATTTCCCCCATTAAAGCTTCATATAAAGACTTGAAAAACTTTCCACACAGAGGAATC
>CAUYON010087777.1:0-11127 GCA_963573935.1 Arctocebus calabarensis
GCGGGCGCCTGTAGTCCCAGCTACTTGGGAGGCGGAGGCAGGAGACTCACTTGAGCCCAGGAATTGGAGGTTGCTGTGAACTGTGATGCTACAGCACTCTATCCAGGGTGACAGCTTGAGGCTCTGTCTCAAAAAAAAAAAAAAAAAAGAGTGAAGCAGAGGGTGGAGCCTGTGGCTCAAAGGAGTAGGGCACCTGCCCCATATGCCGGAGGTGGTGGGTTCAAACCCAGCCCCAGCCAAAAACTGCAAAAAAAAAAAAAAAAGTGAAGCAGAGAAAAATGAGGTTTTCTTGCCTTCTTAGATGCTTAAAAAAGATCTTGAAATCAGAAGGCCTTGGGATCCCCATCCCTTGAACTCAATCCTCACAACAACTTTATAAAGTAAATTACCCAATTTATAATAACTAAGGAAACCCAGGCACAGAGACATAAAGTCACTTGCCCAAGGCTACACAGCAAGTGTTAACAAGTTTATTTCTGGGTGGTGGTATTTCTGGTGCTTTCTATTTCCTTCTCTTATTGATATTCTGAGTTCTATGACCTTCCCACTACAGTCATGCATTACTTAGGAAATGAAAAAGAAAGAAAAGAGGCTCGGCACCGAGCCTTCATTTACAGCACCAGCCACAGGCACTGAGGCTGGGGGCTTCGAACTCAGCCTGGGCCAGCTAAACAACAACAACTGCAACAAAAAAATAGCCAGGCGTTGTGACAGGCACCTGCAGTCCCATTTACTTAGGAGGCTGAGGAAAGAGAATCACTAAGCCCAAGAGTTTGAGGTTGCTGTGAGCTGTGACGCCACAGCACTCTCTACCAAGGGCTACATAGTGAGACTCTGTTTCATAAAAACAAAAAAAAGGGCAGTGCCTATGGCTCAAAAGAGTAGGACGCTAGCCCCATATGCCGGAGGTGGCAGGTTCAAACCCAGCCCCAGCCAAAAACTGCAAAAAAAAAAGAAAAAAAGAAAACACTCTCCCAGGGATCCAGTCTCCTGCCTGTCCCCAAATCCCTCACCGTAAAGGCCACAGGGAGGCCTGCCCTCACCTCCCTTCCCAGCTGCGCTGTCTCCTGCATGGGGCTGATGCCCTCTTCCCTGCAGTCACGGCTTCCCAAAGAACTCTCCCTCTCTTGGCCCCAGTACCCCCTCCTGGCCAGCCCTTCCCCTCATTCCTGCCTGCTGAGCAGCTCCTGTGGCTCCAGGCCCTGGGTCAGAGGCTCCTCGCCCACGAGGTCTCCTGGGCCCGGGCAGGTGGCCTGCCTGTGCCCTTCACCCACTGCACTTTGCCTCTTCCCAAGGGCTGAGGGGCTGTTTCATTCCACTAACAGACTTGTCAAGGGCTTTCCAGGTGCCAGGCCTGGCAGGGACACTCACTCATTTATCCTCAAACAACCCCTCTCAGCCTTGCCCCAGCCTCCAAGGTGTGGTATGAGGGACCCTGGCACCCCAAACCCATCCTCCTCTCCCTCACTCATCGCTGCCTCTCCTTCTCTCACATGGAGCTCAGCCCTGCCTCAGGGCCTTTGCACATGCTGTCCGCCCTGCTGGGACGCTCTCTACCACTTCCCCCACTTATTTCCTTTAAGACCTTTGGCTCAGCGCCTGTGGCTCAATGGGCTAAGGCGCCAGCCACGTACACCTGAGCTGGCGGGTTCGAATCCAGCCCGGGCCCACCAAACAACAATGCCAGCTGCAACCAAAAAAATGGCTGGGCGTTGTGGCGGGCGCCTGTAGTCCCAGCTACTTGGGAGGCGGAGACAAGAGACTCGCTTGACCCCAGGAATTGGAGGTTGCTGTGAGCTGTGATGCCATGGGACTCTATCCAGGGTGACCGCTTGCGGCGATGTCTCAAAAAAAAAAAAAAAAAAAAAAGACCTTTATCAAAATCTGAAACAAGCCTGCCAATTTTCCAGGTGCGGATTATCCATCTCACCCACGAGGACGGCAGTTCTGAGAGGGCAGGGACCATCTTGAGGCCACAGTGGGTGCTCACTCACCTGTTCTGTCAGCAGGTGAGGAAGCCAGCCTAGAGAGGCCAAAGGCCTTGTCGGAGGTCACTCTGTAAGCAAGGGACAAAGTCCGCAACTATTTTTGCCCCAGCATCATACCACTCAGAGGGAATAAGATTGAGGTCGGGCAGGCAGGAAAGGGGCTAAGTTTGGCCACACACAGACCTGAATCTGAATCGCACTGTCTTGCTCTTTGGATAGGAGATGTTCCTCTCACAGCCTCAGGTCTCCCCTCTGCCAAAGTGCAAGTCTTTCCTTCTTGCCTCAGCAGACACCTGGAGAGACTCAAACACTGACAGGCCAGGGGCTCAGAAAATGCCCAGCTTCCCCATTTTCAGTCAGCCCAGGTCTCCCTCCGACCCGGCACTTGGCCAACACACTGTCAAAATATCCTCGAGGACAGGGGCCTGCTGGCCACCTGGTGCCCCTGAAACACCACTGCAGACCTGCCTAGCCGAGAGAGCTCTGGGGTGGGGAGGACAGAACTGGGAAGTAGAGAGAATGAGAGGTTTGGGGCTGGGGGGGCGGGGGCAGGCCGGAAAGGCCTCAGAGCAACATCTCACATTTGCCACTCACCAGCGCTTGGGCCAGTGACTTTGACTCCCTACTTCGGTTTCCCCATCTGGGGACAGGGAGTAATAAATAACACCGCATCGTTGGACTTTTATAAATGTAAAGCATCCGGGATCGTAACTGGTGCAGAGGGAATGCTCCTTAAACCATGGCTGGTCCCTAGTCCCGCCGCACCTGGCTCAGGCCTCTGCTCAGATGCACCTCCTAGGGGAGGGACCTCCCCACACCTCTGCCTCACCTTTCTTCCTGCAGAGCCCTTTCTCCCCACCTGCCATTCTCTAGTTCCAGTTACTGGATACTTAATTGTCTGTCTCTCCTTGTAAATTGCCACCTCCATCTTGCCCCTACATGTCCCCAGCACACCGCAAAGGGTCTGGCACACAGCAAGTGCTCAATAAATGCTTGTCTAATAAATGAGGGGGGTGATAAGCAAAGAGATGAACAAAACAGCATCAGAGTCTGGACAGGACTTAGGAGGGAAGAGGAACATCTCTCAGTATTTGGAAGGAGTTCTCTTCTTGTTCCTACCCTAACTTCCACCATTCTTAGCTATGCATCTTGGATAGGCCATCTCACCTCTCTGAGCATATTCGGGTGGCAGGAAAATGCCAATAATAAAAGCTGCGGCTTTTAAGAGACCGATGAGCTGATTAAACTAGCGAGCTCAGCCTTAGCACCAGGCTCAGCACCCAGCACCATCTTGAGCTTTCATTTAACACCCACTTTTCTCCTTGGTAAAATCACCAGGCCGTAGGACGACTGCATAGAATTATGAGGTGTGAATGTGTTTTATTAACTATCTTTTTAATAAAGATAAGCAAATAAATGTTAAGCGAACATTGATTGGGGTTCCAGGCTCCCCACCTCCCAGCTAGCCTCAGTGGTGCAACCCATTAAAGGGGTCTGTGGTTAACGTGACTGGCTTCCTTTGTGAGATGACAGGATCCAGGTGGCCATCTGTGCCAAGGGATTGGAGTGGTGCTTTGTACATCTTAAACACTTGACTCATAGCCACTATTACTATTATTATTCCTTGAGGCTTGGCCCTGACCTCCTAGCTCCCTCACCCATCCAACTCTCCCTTTCTGGACTTTTAAAGGGATTGGTTCCCCTCCCTACATGCCCTTAGCCCTTGTAGCTTATTAATCCATGGGTTAGCTGTTACCCCAGCTATGACATCTCTTGAAGTCCTTCAGGCACAGCTCCATCCACAGTGCTCCAACACTGGGTCAACCAAAGCACTGTCAAAGCCCCCAATCTATTAACTATGTTTCCTAGCCTTCTGCAGGAGCAGTCAAAGGGGCTTGGGTTCAAATTCCTTTTCCATTGCATCCAAACAGTGAAACTTTTTTTAGCAAATCATTTCATTCTGGGGCTTGCTGAACTTGAAGCCAGGCAAAAAGTCCTCCAAAAAGCCTAGGACTGGGGAAAGGGGTGGGATGATAAGCTAGGTTCTCAGCCCAAATTTTCCCTACCGACTTGGGCATCAAAAAGGAGTTCTGTAACCAGCTCCACCTGTTACACCTCAAGCATGAATCTCACTTTTCACGTGCCTCGATTTGCTTTTTTCAGAAATGGGTGAAATACCTCCATAGTGTTTATGTAAATTAAAGCACGGTATGTGTGTGTGCATGTGTGTGTGCGTGTGCAAAGAGCTACTCTTAATGCTGGCACAGCACTCAACAAACAGGAGCCAGGAGGTGGGTGTCAGTGTTCAACCAGGCTGCTCCCTGTCACCTCACTGGGTGAGCTGCTGCCACCGGCCAACTCTTGGTGACAAAAAGGAAGCAAGAATTAGAGAGATTGATTTCTAAATTGCAACCCTCCTCACCACCCCTAGAAAGACCCCTCCCTCCCTAGGCCCAGTCCCCCAGCCTTTGCCTTCAGCAAGTAAATCTTAGAGGTTGAGCCAACATCCTGTCACTGGTACTGATGGAGGCCATCAAAGCCACCAGGGTGCCAGGCATGGTGGCTCACGCCTGTAATCCTAGCACTCTGGGAGGCCGAGGCGGGTGGATAACTTGAGTTCACGGGTTCAAGAGCAGCCTGAGCAAAAAGCAAGACCCCCATCTCTACTAAAAATAAAAAACTGAGGCAAGAGGATCACTTGAGCCCAAGAGTTAGAGGTTGCTGTCAGCTATGATGCCACGCACTCTACCCAGGGTGACAGCTTGAGACTCTGCCTCAAAAAAAAAAAAAAAGCCACCAGGGCATGAGACCGGTCTGACTTTGAGGCTCTAAGGTCCCACATGGCCAGTTGTCCAATCACCCAAGGTTAGGAAGAGGCCCCAGGCTAAAGGGAGGTTATCATAAGCAGTCTGCATAGTCCACAGTTGGATGGAGTGTGCCTGGATCCCCAGTGCCATAGAGGTGGGATCAGAGTGTCACTCTCTCTGTTTCCCACAACCTGGGTTCCCACTGGGGAAACACATCCAGGCCCTAGGAGGGAAAAAGAGGAGAAAAGCATTCCCCATTCTCCAACCAAAGTATCAGCACTGCTCCCAAAATCCCAGGCTGTCGCAGGCCCTTAGTGAGCCAATCTATGGTGCCTGCTAACCCTCAACTCCTCAGGGCAGGGCAACCCCAAACTAGTTTCTTGCCCATAGGGATCTGACAGCAAAAGCTGCTCCCCATGCCTAAAAACAGACATCGTAATAGTACCCCACTTTCCCAACGGTGGTTGTGAGGTTTAAATGAGGTGGGGCAGGTCCAGGGTTTACCAGACACTGGCCCATGGCAAGTGCTGACCATGCTCACACTGCACTGAAGACTAGGGTGCCAAGTGCCAGAAGCCTCCCAGCAAAAAATAATAACAAGAGCAAACGCTTATATAACACCTCTAGCGTGCCAGGCACCGTGGGACGCTGTGCATGTATCCACCAACCCCTCCATCCACATCCTCAACTCTCAGGAATGCTGTCCAGCACTGGAATGGGGGTGGGGGTTGCAGTGAGGAGGGGCTGAAGAGGGCAGAGAGGTCTGAGAAGAAGAGCTTGACCCCGGCAGTCAGGGACTGCAGCCCCAGCTTCATGCCTGGTTTAGCCATCTTCAGCCAGCAGGTGAGGGTGGGCCTCAGTGTCCCTATCTGGGCAGAGGGAACATGATAAGTTCCCATGCTAAGGCAAGGAGGAAAAGCATAGGAACCCTTCCCCAACCTCCTTCAACCTGGTCTGGCTTCTCCCCTCCCACTGGCCAGCAACACACAAACCAGCCAGGGACAAACAAACAGTCTCCCCCACACACTCAGGCTGCCCTCTTTAAAATGTACATATATACATATACACAGAGTATTTTATAAACAACCCACCCCACTACACAAAAGAATCTGCCCTCATGCAGACTCAGCAGGACCAAGCCCTGAATCCCCCTCCTCCTACAGGGTCACAGGCCTTCCTTCCCTGTCCTCAAACACAGGGCAGGGGTCACAGACCTCCCAGCCCCTCCAAATTCAAGCCTGACACTGGGAACCAGGCAGAGGTCCTGGATTCTCTTCCCAAGCAGGGTTCCCAGCCACCCATCCCCAGCACCCAGGGGTGCTGAGTCACCCTGAAAGCCCGACCCAGCGCTCTTCTCCCCAAAGCCTTACTCCTGCGGCCGACACCCCCATCTCCAAGCAGACCCTGGTGGAGGCAGGGGATAGCAGAGGAGAAAAACCAGCTGCAACACCCCATCCAACAAAAAAATCCAAAAATAATAGCAGCCCCCACACACACAACCCCCTACACACCAGAAACACAAAAACAAAACCCTGTAAATCCAAAATAAAGGGAAAAAACAAAAGCCAACTACTGCCCCCAAAAGGCTTTTTAACCATTCTCCAAAAAAAAGTTTATTAAAAGTGTTCTTACTTAATGCTTGAAACGGAAGATTCCCAAAATATACAGACGCCTCTTTTCTCATAGAAATAGATTTTTTTTATAATACAAAAAAAAAAAAAGACAAAAAAAAACATCAACAGCAACAACCCCGTAGGAACATCTTTAAGCTATTACTCAGGGCCCGGCTGACAGTTACACGTGGGTTGCGTCAGTCCCGTGTACACACGCGTTCAGCCATGTTTAAACCGATTGCATCAACTTCGAAACCGGCCCGCCCGCCGGCGCCTGGAGAGAGGGCAGAGGAAAGGCAGAGAGTTTATCATTCATCTGTACACATAGACGTTTCTTCTTTAAATAACACCACGGACGGGCGGCCCATCTGCATGTGCGGTTGGTTTGGACAAAAATATAGATATATATATATAATAAAATATTAAAATTACCGACGGGCTCCCCGCGCTGCTAAGTGCCCCAATGCCAAAGTTTTGCCGGCGCCACTGGGGGCGAGGGCGGGAGCGCGGGGCTCCCCGGAGTCTCATCGGCCGCGGCGCGCCCGGCAGCGCGGACACCGGCCGGCAGGGGGACGCGCGCGGGGGCCGCGCTAGCAGTGGCCAGAAGAGGCGAGCAGGGGCTCGGGCAGCTGCTTGAACAAGTTCCGCAGGGTGCTGAGCTCGCGCGACAGCTGCTCCACCTTCTTCTGGAGCCTCTCGTTCTCGGCCGTGAGCTCCAGGACCTTGTGCTGCGTCTCCAGGTTGCGCATCTTGGCCTTGTCGCGGCTCTTGCGCACCGCGATGTTATTGCGCTCGCGCCGTATCTTGTATTCGTCGCTGTGCTTGTCCACGGTCTTCTTGGCCTTGGTCTTGACCTGCGAGGGTGCCGGAGCGGCTCCACCGTAGCAGGCGGCTGGGGGGGCCTTGGCGTCTGCTGGACTCGGCGTGCCTGGCGGACTGGACGACGAAGACGTGGAGAGGCTCCCGCTGCTGCCGCTCGGCACCGCCTGGTAGCCGAGGTAGGCGCGTAGCGCGTACGGGAAGCCGGCCGCCATGCCTGCGGCGCCGCCGCCCGGCGCTCCGGCCTCCTCCTTCCGCTTGCAGTCCGCGGGCTCGAAGCCCGGCTCCGCCTTGAGCTCGGCGGGCGGCGGCGGCGGAGGAGGCGGCGGGTGCAGGGGCGCGAAGCAGCCGGGGTGCAGCGCGCCCTTGGCGGCCCCCAGGCGCCCCAGGCTCACGTAGCTGTACTCAGCCGCCTTCTTACAGTTCTTGCCCCCGTAGTCGTCGGAGAAGAGGTCGGAGAGGAAGTCGTGGTGCTGCCCGGAGGAGGCGGGCGCGGGGGCGGGCGCGGGCGGAGCCGCCTCAAAGGTGTCCGTGGCCGTGGCGGTGGCCGGCGCCGGGGCCTGAGGCGCGCCCAGCGGCTCCAGGTACGGGCTGAAGTCGATGGCGCGCTCGTGGTCGCCTATGCTACCCAGCTCGCCGGCGGGGGGGCGCGGCCCGGGTCTGGCCGCGGGGGGCGCCGTGGGGGCCGCCTTGCCGCCGTACGCAGCAGCCAAGCAGTCCGCCTCGTAGTAGAAGTTGGCCACTTCCATGGATTTAAAGGCAGGAGGCGGCGGCAGGGGGAGACATGCTGGGTCCCAGGCCACCAGGCGTTGCATGAACGCGGGTGCCCGGGGAGGGGGCCAGAGGCTGCCCGCTCCGGCCGGCCCGCAGGTGGCGCGGCCTCCCTGTTCCGAGCTGTCGTTGCTGTGTCGCTGCCGCTGCTACCGCCGCTGCCGAGGTGGCCGCTATTAGTGCGGGGGCTGACGGCTGGACCCCTCCAGTGGGTCGCTTTCCCGGTCCCGTGCGCGGCTCTGACTCGCTAAAGTTTCTCCTGAGCCCGGTTATTTATAAGGCGACCCATGGCAACGGCTGCGTCACTCCTGGGGCGGGCCCCTCCCGCTCCGCGGCCGCCGGGACACGGAGGACACGACTGCAGCCGCCTGAGACCCCTGGGAGGGAGGCAGAAGGGTGCGTCCTCGGGACTGGAGATCAGGAGCGCGTTCTGGGAGCGGGGGAATTCCCCAACCGCGGGGGGCGACCTGACACCCCCAGCCCAATTCAGCCGGGCGGCCGCGGGATTGGGAGCGAGAAGGGGAGGTGCGACCCCGCCCCCGGACCGCCCCCTCTGGGCTGGAGGCTGCGCTGGAAGGCGGGGGACTCCGAGGAGGGGGCGACCTGATCGCCTTCCCGACCCCAAACACGGCCGGGGCCCGCCCCCTACTGGAGGAGACGGTGGTTTCAGGATGGCGGAGCCCAGCCCCGACGTCCTGCAAAGGGGACGCTCCCCAGAGACCCCGGTCCCCAGGTCTGGCTCTTGGAGAAATGACCTATCTCCAAGGCCCTTACTTGAGCGCGGCCCCGCCCCTAAACACTCCCCCTAACCCTGGGTTCATAGCTCTTGGAAGGAAAAGACTCCACGCCTGTGGCTACTTCCCTCTTAAAGCCACCACCAACGAGGACTCCGTGGGAAGGGAGTTCTGGGCAAGGGTGCGCTCCACTGGGCCTTGGCCTGGGTCGACCACGTCCCTCCCCGAGCCCCGCCTACCGCACCAGCCTCCAGCTTCGTCCACCCCTGGGTCCCTTGCCACTCCACCTGACCCTGGCCCCCAGGATGGTGCACAGGGCAGGGGCTGCTCTGAGTCACTTCACTTCTCTGAGCTTCAGTCCATGCAGGCAGGGTAATTACTATCAGTAGTGCTGCTATTACCCCCACCACAGACCTCCAAGTTTTAAGATCACTGTGGGCTGCACATCAGAGAGAAAGGGACCCCCACAGAGGATACCGGTGAAGACCCAGAGCGAGAGCCGCATGCCAAGATCACACAGCCTCCTGGGCCTTCATTCAGAAAAATCCTTGTCTGGGTCCCCTAAGATCTAACTGCCAATCCCAAATTTAGTTTCTGAGACTGCTGGGAGAGGAGTCAGGCCAGTCACCCCCTGGGGGCCATGCAGGAAAGAAAAGGGACACTGTCATTTTTATCAAGTCCCTACTCTGTGCTCAGGTTGAACCTGGACCCTAGGGTTCACTCTTTTTACCCTGTCAGAAAGATGCTACTGCTGTTTCCGTTTCACAGATAAGGAAACAGGGAATAACCTATCCTGGACCCAAACACAAGCGTGAGGCTCTCTGACCACCTGTAGCGTGGACTCAGATCAGAGGCCCTGTGCCCTCCCCAGCCCCATTCCTACCCCACTGGGGCAGCTTCCTGGGCCCACCCTCTGCCACTCCCAGCCCAGGCCTCTCAGGCAGGAGCTCCCAGCCTCCTGGTGCTGACCCCCGGCCCACTGACCCTAGTCCTGGCCCCATCGGGCGAGAGGGCATTGCTCAACCTTTGGCGTTATCTGCTGAGCTGGGGTGACCTCCGCCCCCAAGAGCTGGAGAAATGACATCTCTATGTGCCCTTGGGGGTGGGGGGCAGGGAGGGACAGGGTGAAGCCCTGGCCCAGCCTACCGCTGACTCTGGGCGTTCCCAGCAGCCTCTGAGCTGGGGAGGGGATGGAGGCCCAGAAGGGTGCAGCAGCTTCCCAGGGCCACCCCGCCAAGCCTTCTGGAGCTGCAAATTGGGATAATCAGTGTTGAGCTGGAGAGCCATGGCCTCTGAGAAGACTTTGTCCTGCCAGGTGGTGAACTTCCTTCTCATGTTCCCCCCACACGGCCACACCATGAGGACTGACCCTTGAGTATTGGAACTCCTGGGCCCAGCATTCCCAACATCTACCAGGGAATGAATGCATTTACCTTTCAGCTCCTCCCATGGCAGCTCCTCAGGTCTCAGCCCAAAGTTACCTCCTCTGAGAAGCCTGCCTTCACCTCCCCATGGAAAGTTCTGGGCCCTTGGCCATGCCTTTATCACCCCCTGCTTCATTTCTTCACCTTTCTCTTTATCTCACCTACCATCTTGCTGTTTGTCGCTGCTGCCCCCTCCCTACGTCAGCCCCACCAGGACAGGGATTTTTCTTTATTTTGTTCACTGCTGTTCCTGCACTGCCTAGCTCAGTGCCTGGCACACAGAAGATGCTCAGTGGTGGTGAATGAATGAATGGAGGAGGCTGAGAAGAAGGAGAGTTCCCTGTTATCTGAGCTGTGTGACCTTAGGCAAAACAACTCCCCTCTCTGAGCCACACCACTCCCCTACACACACACACTCTTTCAGGTTCTAGAAAAATGCGGCAAGACCTGGGGGTCTGAAGTTGGTTGGAAAATTTGCTATGTGTCCTCAGGCCAACCTCCCACCCCTCTCTGAACCACATTTTAAGTTCAGTGCATGTATTAACTTGTCTGATCCCCCTGATAATTTGAGGAAAGCAAATTGTATTGTTATATCCACTTTGCCAATGAGGAAACTGAGGCCCAGAAAAGCTAAGTGTGCCTGCACAAGGTCATGTTAAAGGGATGAGGAGGAATAAAGTCTTTCCAGCCTGACCTTCCTCTCTGGGTTTGCAATAAATTGTAACAGGTCTGACAATATAAGCCCCATTTTCTAGATGAAAAAGCTGAGACTCGGCTTGGCGCCTGTGGCTCAACGGGCTAAGGCGCCAGCCACGTACACCTGAGCTGGAGGGTTCGAATCCAGCCCCAGGACCCGCCAAACAACAATGACAGCTGCAACCAAAAAATGGCCAGGCGTGGCGGGCGCCTGTAGTCCCAGCTACTTGGGAGGCAGAGGCAAGAGACTCGCTTGAGCCCAGGAATTGGAGGTT
>CAUYON010087778.1:0-39451 GCA_963573935.1 Arctocebus calabarensis
TCTTAATTGATTCTGTTTTTGGATTTCTTTTTCCGCTTTATCAGCATTTTCCTTCATTTCTTCCTTCATTTCCTTGATTGTTTTCATCATCTGTATTCTAAATTCCCTTTCTGACATTTCTAACATTTCCTTATAGGTGGACTCCTCTGCAGTATCTACCTCATAGCCCCTTGGGGGGGGGGTTGCTCAGGACTGGTTTTTCATGATGCCAGGAGTTTTCTGCTGATTCTTTCTCATGAGTGATTTCTTTTATCTGCTTCCTTGCCCTAATTTTCCTTTCACTTCCTCCTGCTCTTTAAATTGCTGTGCTTCTGGACTAGGGTTTTGATGAGTCCTTTTGGTACAGGCCCAGAAGGATGAGAAGATTGAAGAGCAAGAAGGGAAAAAAGAAAGAAAGAGAGAAAAAAAAAAGAAAGAAAGAAAGAAAGAAAAGAAAAAGGAGGAAGGAGAGGGACTGGGTAGAAGCAACTATTGACCAAAAGAAGAAAGGCACAGAAAGAGGGGGATGGGAGCAATATAGGTGTACAGTAGGGTACTTTGACCCAACCTTAAAAGCCCCCAACCTCTGGGGGTGCCAAGTTGGGTGATTAGGTCAGCAACTCTTTGCCAGCCTGTTTGGACACAGTATCCCACCTCCACCAAGTAGAGAGGGAAGACAAAAATGCAATAAATCAAACCAAAACAAAAAGCGAAAACTTTATGGGATAAGATTGGGGAACAAAACAATTACTATGGGTGGAAACACTAGCAAAATTGAAATCTAATTGTTGAAAAAGGCAAAAATGGAAAATTGTATTTAAACTAGAAAAATGAAGAAATAAAAGAAAAAAAAAGAAAAGAAAAATCTTTAAGGAAAATGTTGAAATTAAAAACAAAACAACAATAACAAAAATAAACAAACAAACAACAACAACAAAAAGACCACAAAACAAAACAAAACCAAAAAACAAAGCAGTATATATATCTTGGTGATATTATCTTGGCAAGAGGTGATCTTCTGGGGTATGGTATGTTAATCACACTGTTGATACGGCTGAACAAAATGGAGACCAGAGGCCTCTAATGATTTCGCAAACCCCACAGCGTGGAGAGCTTAAATCCTCCTCAACCTGCTTAGAAGGCACTTTAAATTGCTAACTTGGGCTAAGCAGAAGCTTTCCTGGGGAAGCGCTTATTGCTGGGATCACTCCTTAAGTGGCTATCCACTTACCCAGTGTGCCAAAACCCGTCTCACCCTATGCCCCTGAGGGCTAAGGCTGCAAGGCATCTCAGTCCCCGCCTTTAGGCTGCTCAGTCACTAAATTATTCGCTCCCGCCCGATGCGTATTCTGCGACTCTGAGGGTGGAGCTTGCTGGGGCAGTTCTCCTATGATGGCTCCGCACGGCCCACAACCAAACACTGGTAGCTCCATCTGGCTCAGTAGCTCAGTCTGGAGCCCCAGACAACACTCAAAGACCTCCACCCTCTTGCCCCAGTTCTCCCAAGGCAGTTCAACTGAGTGCCAAGTCCAAAAGAAACCCAAACAGCTCACAGATAAGGCCTTTCCAGTTTCCAGTCTCACTGCTGCTGCAGCCACAGCTGCCAGCAGGATTAGACTGAACGAACACATGCAACCACTTGCCAGATACTGCTTTTGCCTTCCTCAGGGAGTCCAGAAGTCTCACTCTGTCTCCCTGTGTCCCCAAAGGGATGTTTCTGGGCAGATCTTGCCAGCCAGAGATGCCTGAAGTCTTCTCTCCCCAGTCTCACCATGCCCAGTTGCAAGGAAGCTGTTACTCGGCCGCCATTTTAAAGCCACCTTTTTTTTCAGAACCTATTAGGTAAGGAAAGCTTTTCTCTGTTTTAATATAAAATTTCCATTTCTTACATTTGCATTCCACTCCTCCCATCAGAGAGTCGAATTTATTCCCTTCCCCTTTAATCTGATCTGGCCTTGTGCTGCTCCAGATTTTTCTATCTTTCTGTTCCATTCACTTTTGTTTTCAATTACCCCCATGCCACAGTTGAACTTTCTAGCTCAGTTGAGTAATCAAACCAGGTCAGCTGGGTTTGGGCTCCTGACCCCCAACTCTGTGAGTTTCATGTTCTTAAATGCTAGATTTGCTGTTTCCTTTAAAGAGGTTTGTACTTTATCTGGCAGCCACTTACATTACCTGTGGATTATTTTGATCCTTTTAGTTCTTGATTTTTGACTCTTGTGAGTCAAAGTGAACATTTAATGGAGAGTTAATTTAGTTCAGCTTCTAAGACTTAGATCTCAGGGCACTGTTCTCAATGCTGTACGTGTTCAGGGAGGTGTCTAAGAAACTCAGCTCTGGGCAAGTTCTGGGCACTGTTTAGTTTAATGCTCCCTGCCCTACACACATTGGCAGTTAGCCATGCAATTTCCGTGCAATTTCTAGAATTTTCTCTCTGTATAGCTCTTTCTTCTCTGCAGCTGTGCCTGACAAACCCTGGCTGCCTTGGCCTCCTGACCTCTGATCTCTGTCTACCCAACTTCAAGCTGCCGACTTCTGTTCATTTCCCACTCCACCCCACCAGTGTTGCAGTCCTGAAAGCGTCTCAGGCTGAAAGTCTAGGGGATAGTGTGTCTCATCTGTGTCTATTTCCCTTCCCTCTGGGGTCTACAAAGAGTCATTTCATTTATTTGTATTGAGACAAGTTTATTTTTTTAACAACAGGAGGGTGGTTCCACACCTTATTATTCCTCAGGACTGGGAGGGAAAAGAGCAGTTTGGTTCTTTATCATCAAGCTTTCATTTTGCCCTTGGCAACCTGAACACTCATCACATTCTGGGCTGTCATTAGTGAGAGGAACCTGCACCAGGTGGACCAGTCTGTGCCTGTTAGACTCAGTGTGAGAGTTCCAGATTTTGTGTCCACACTAGTGACCATTCCTTGAGGAGCAGTCAGATCACGCCCCGTGCCTGAGCAGGCTGCCTGCTGTGAAGTGCAGGACGAGGCCTCCAGTGCTAATTATGATGATCCAAAAACACCCTGAGCCCTTGGAACTACCAGCATTTGGACTGGAGAGCAGAGCTGCCAGTGCCCCAGCCCCAACTCAGGCTCCAAATCCTTTCCTGGTTCTCATTGCCCATGGACTTGCCCACCACTGGGCACTTGAGGGGGGTCTCTCCTGGACCCCTGCATGGCCACAGTACAGTTCAGGGTCTCTCTCATTCCCCAAATGTGGTGTGCTTTCCTGCCTACAGAGCCCTCCCCAACCCCTTCCTCATAGAAGGCCAATTCAGAATTTTTCTGCTCTATGAGTTCCTGATCCCTGCTTCTCACTTGAAATTATCATACTCCTTTTCATATCCTCAAAAGAAGTGTTTTAAATTAGCCTTCATTAAGGTTTTGATTCATAAACACTTACTAAGTTCCTACTATGTGGCCCTAAGCATGCTGAGTACACTCATATTTGATGGATCATCGAATATTCACAATAACTCTGAGAAGCAGCTTTTACCCCAGGCATTTAGCCAAGAAAAGATAAAAGACTCAGAAGGCCAAGTGACTTGTCTCATTTAAATAGCTTTGATACTTATCATTTTCTTCCTGATTTATGGTTCCGTGAATATGCGTCTATAAGGAGACAATCCTTAGTCTGTGTGACCTTGGGCAAATTCCTTGAGTTCATTGAACTTCAATTTCTTCTTCTGCAAAACACAGCTAATTTCACACGTATCAGTGTGTTGTAGCGAGGGCCAAAAATATGGTCCTGACTGTCTGAATGGCGGCGGGTATCCTGGCACACAGTAGGTGCACACGAGTGCCCTGCCCCGTTGTGTGCTAAGCTCCTGGGCAGAGGACACAGGGCCTCAGGATAGTGTCAGTTGTCTCTTCCCTGCCTGGCAAACTGTAGAAATGGCCTAGGACATAGTGAGAGCACAGATGAATTTGGTGACATGAGTTGCCCAGGCAACTCCCCTTTAGAGAAACAGAAGGGCCACACGGGGTCACTAAGACTCCTGTGTCCTGCCAGGACACAGAAGCTTATGAGAGCTAGAGCTGCTGTGGAGATTGACCTTTGCTCTGAGTGCCCCAGACACACGTGGCTTTTATGAGCAATCCTCACACAGGGGTGTATTGCAGTGTTGCCAGTGAAGGTCGGCGTCTAGGTGACTTTCCCAGGTCACAGAGGCAGGTGTATTAGCTCCAGGCCTACCTGGCTCTGCCCCTTCCCTTCACCTGGGGGGCTGCATCGAAGGCTCTCCTCTAGAGGAGCCAGGCATCTCCACGCCTGCGGACAGAGCTCGGGTTCTGGAGCACACAGGCAGTTGGTCCATCCAGCCTCATCTCACTCCCCGGGGTGCGAGAGGCAGGGATCCCATTGACTGCACACCTCCCAGGTGCCACACTCACTTATGTAAGAACCAAGGGAGGCAGGCATTACACGATTGGCACCCACTTTTCAGACAAGGAGATGGTTTACCATGGTTAGGAACATGCTCAAAGTCTCACAGCCGGTGCTGATCCAGGCTGGGTCTCTCTAGCCTGGGAGAGGCCACGTGGTGCAGTGGTTATGCATCCAGCTCTGGAGCACAGGTTCCTACCTTGGCACCACTATTTCTAGCTATGTGACCTTGACCAATGTGTTGCATTTTTCCAGACTTTGTCTCCCAGTCAGTAAAATGTAGGTGCTAAGAGTTCCTACTTCAGAAGGTAGTTAGGAAATTTGGACAGGTTCATAATACGTGTAGTTTTCAGAAAGGAGCACGTGGCTGACCCCCACAAAAGTCAGCTTTGCAGTTCCTCCGTCTGGGCTTGGGCTGAGTGATCCATGAGAATCAGAGCCTGTGTGCAAACCTAGACTAGGTGAATGGAAAAGCCGTTTCCCTCTGAGCTCAGCGTACCAGTCCCGGGGCCTTGGGCCCTTCCTGTTCCAGGTCACAGTCTCCTGATGCCTTGAGCTGGGCAGAGTGCATGGGCCACTCTCTGTCACTTAGCCTCCACCTGGCATCACCAGCCGACTCCCTGCAAGTCCCCAAGGGCTGCTGAGTCCCTGGGGTAGCGGTGGCCCCTGCCCGGCCGGCACCTGCATCACTGTACATACGCACCCTCAACTCACAGGAGGCACTTCCGGGGGTCTCCTGGCAGCCCCACTTCAGGGGTCACCTAGAATGCCCCACTGGCATCTGGATGGCATGAGTGTTATCTGTTGTGGTATAACAAGTTGCCACCTGTTCAACAGCTTAAAACTATAAGAACTACACTCTCTGTCACCCCGCGCCAGGGCTCAGGAAGGAGGCCAGGTGCGGCCTGGCCAAGCCTCTGCTCAGGGACTCACAAGGCTGCGGCCAAGCTACGGGCCAGGTGAGGTTCTCATCTGGATATCAGACTGGGACAGAACTTCCAAGCCCATTCAGGATGCTGGCCGGATTCATTCCGTGACAGCTATGTGGCCTGGCCTCTTGTTGACTGTCCCTAAAGGTCATGGGCAGCTGTAGATGCCCAGCGCTCCTGGCCACCTGGGCTGCCTCGTGTGGCCACTGCCTTCACGAGGACAAAGCATAAGCCCTTCACTTCTGCTAGACTGTACCAGCAGGAGCAGGTCTCTGCTTCCACCCACACCCATTGGAAGGTGGCTTGTGAGGGCAGGCGCACCCCAGAGCCTGTCCTTTCCTGGACTCATTGGCAGCTCTGAGCTGCTGGGGCTCACCAAAGATGCCCTGGGTTGAAGACCTCTTGCCACCCTCAGGAACTCACCCACGAGCCTCCTAAGTTTCCAGGAATCCCTGTGGCCTCTGACCCTGAAGACAGGTCAGGTCCTGGCCCAGCATGGGGGGGGAGGTGAAGGCTGCCTGGAGAGGACTGAGCCCACATGTGGGACTGTCCCGTGAAGGGACCAGAGACTGCTGTTACGGGGCTGTGTCTGCGTCTCCCTCAAGGAAGAGTCCTCTGTGGTGGGGAAGCCACTTGGCCGGCTATGGCAATGATCGCTGACATTTCTGCAGGATCCTGAGTGCCAGGTACTGTACGATGTGCTTTGCATGCATAATTGAGTCTAATCCTCACAACAATGACTAAGAGATTTTAATAAATTTCCAGAGGCAGAAAGCAGAGGGTGAGACCAAACTCACCTATAAAACAGAAGGAAGCTGCGGTCCTGATCTGCGCAGCTGGGATGTGGGAGGCAGCGGCATGGGCAGGTCAGGGTGGGCGGCTGGCGGAAGATGGAGTCTTTGCTGAGTGACCCCTGAGCAGACCCTAGCAGGAGTCCCCAGCCTCCCTCACCCATGGGATCAGGATTCAGGGAGAGGAGACCCTGGGGACCCAGTCCTGATGGCTTGCCGTGGAGGCCATGACGTGCACCCCTCTGGGCTGTGTTTCCTGAGAGGCCAGGGCTCATTCACCTGCTGAGCAACTGGGTGGCATGAGTGTTATACCTGAGCCCAGAGGTCAGGGCTCATTCACCTGCTGAGTAACAAAGTAGTCTCCCAGAGGAAGATCTTAATTGCTTGGAGCAAGTGAGGAGAATGAGGGCCCCTCTCCAAAGTGGCATCTCTCCAAGGAGAGAAAGATGTGTCATCACACCCAGGGGAGCAGTTTCCCTTCTGGTGTGTGGTGAGTGTGTGATGCTCGCACACAAGCTGCCTGTTGTGGTGATGGTGGCAACTGTAGGATGCAGAAGAGGAAAGTTTCCAGAGTTATCTGCAGCTGCCAGGGCCTGGCAAGGGCCAGGTTCAGCTGTCTGAGTCCCCAGGGCTCTCCACAAAGGCTGCGGCACAGTTAGTGGCTCAGGTGGGTTGAATTCCTATAGTCAGGGAAACCCTCCTGTTTTGTCATTTCTGGACCCCGGAATGACACTCTCCATCCTGACTCCAGGTGCCCCTTGCTCTGAAGAGGATCTCATAGCCGCCGCCGTTTCTGTCTCCCCCACACAAAGCCCAGAGTCAGAACCGCTATCCAGAGGGGAGGCCACTTGTCATGGACGGGCAGCACAGGCCCGTGTCCTGGTCTGATATAGGAACAGGCACCAGGGTCCATCACGTGTGCCAGGGCACTAGCCACACGAAGGAAAGGATGAGAACACGTGACCTGGAAACCCTGAGACCAGAGCAAAGAGCAGATCCAGGGAGAAGGACCCAGGAATATCCCAGCTGGCTCACACAGAGACGCGTAAGGGGATCTTACACTGAGGATCGGACTCTGGCCTGCTGATCCTCCTGCCCAAACTCCTTTCCAAGAGGCCTGGTGAGTCACACCGCCTGAATAACAAAATCTCACTAAATGGGCTTTTGTTAACCAGTGTCACGTGCTTACGTCCCAGCCTGACTCTGCCATGGCATCACATGACAGGTGGCCAGACCCCCTAATCCTCACTCAAGTGTCCTCCTCCCGACTCTGGGTCTTTCAACAATGCTAGACTCGTCTTCCCAGGATCCCTGAAGCCCACCCGTGGCCTTTCAGCCCCTGCTTTGAGATGTCCCATCAATTCCCATCTCCAGGAATGTACAAAGCCAAACTGCAATCCGGCCTCCTCAGGCATTTTCTTAAGACCTCTTGATACTATGTTCCCCAAGCAGCAGTCACAAATATTCAGCTCAGAATAAACCTCTTTAAATTATTTTACAAAGTTTGGGTTTTTTTCCATGGACAATATTCATAAAATAAAAAACAGCAGGGAACGCAGATAACCAAGAAAAGGGAACACAGATAACCAAAATAAGCACTTAGATTCTAAAAGATGGTTGCACCCTCTATAAAAACACCAGGAGGATGAGAAAATAGAGTCCAGTAAATCTCCAGGAGTGCAGCAGAAAAGACAAAGACATTGAACTTATAAGCAAATAGATAAGGCACACAGCAGTGTCACCAGGAGGCCAACACCCAGAAACAAAGCCCAGGAACCAGATGGAGGGACGACTGAGTAAATAATGAGAGTTTCTGAGCACTGAATAAAAACACAAAACTTAAAACCAAAAGGGCCTCCTGTAAGGACCAAGCAGGAAGAATTAAAAAAAGATTCGCAGTAAGGCAAATTATCATAAAATCACATAACACCTGAGGTTAAAAGCAACAACAACAATTCTAAAAACTTTCAGAAAGATGGAAAATCATCATCTACAAAGAAATAAAAAATAAACTAGCATCACCTCCTTGGCAGCAGTTGCAATTGTCCGCACGCCCCCAACGTTCTATGGAATCCTATTCAAGGCCAAACTGGTCATCAGATGTGAAGGTGGAGACGTTCTAGGCCAATCTTTCATTTGGCTTCTATTAAGAAGTGACTTGAGGATGTGCTCCAGGACAATGAGGGAGTAATTAAAAACTAAACCAACAAAAGAGGACGTGGAAAGTGCCAGAAGAGGAGGGCCAGTGGCCTCGGAGGGAGTGGACAGAGGGTCCCACTGCTGCTGAAGCAGCTGGCTGGTTGCTCAGGGCAGAGGGGACTGGCAGTGACACACATGGTGGCTTACAGTCCACAGGCAGAATTCAAACTATGATTATGAACCCATGAAAACCACACAAAACCAACATAAGTGAAGGTCACTGCCCTGAAAAGCCTGAGAGACGTGCCCTTGAGGACCTAAGTCTTGTGACACTGAAGAAGGGCTGCCTCGGCATCCTGTAGGAGAGCGCCCCCTCCCTCCTGTCCCCTGTGCTGTCCCTTCCGTCCCATAGGTACACCGTCTTAATGACCCTACAGCTTGGTTTTTGGTTTTCAACTCTTAAGGACATCCAGGAAATGAAGCCCAGGAAATTTGGTTTTGGTGGCAAAACAGAATACAAATGTTAACGACCTTGACTTAAAGCAAAAGTAAAATGTAGCTATAAATAGGAGGTGTGAGACAGGAAGAAAAAATAAAGAAAGGGGAGAAGAGCCGTTATCTCTAATAAGTGAGGGGTCAGAAGAAACTGTTGAAAGTGGACAGGATGAAAAAGAAGGAAGTTTGAGCCCAGGGCTTAGAGCTACAGACGCAGCAAGGGAAAGCCCCGGGTGAGGCAGGATGAGTACCGAATATTGGGATGGGGGAAAGAACAGGGGGAAATAGTGCATTGAAGTGCATTGATCCTCTTGTTTTTATTGCATTAATTTTGTAATAAATTATTTCTTAATTTATAAAAAGGCAGTAGATATTGCCAAAAGTTAGCCAGTAAGAAATCATAGCAGAGGACATAAAAGCATACGGTCTTAGAGATTTCCTCCAGAAGTAAGACTGGGGGTGAGAAAGTTTCTGGATGGGACCAGACCACTGTTCCAGGTTATTTTAATGACACAGTCTTGTGGGCCCTGAGTATGCAGGGACATTGGTCCTAGGACTCCACAGAGACCAAAATCCTCAGATGTGGACCCCTGATACAGATGCAGGGTTTGTAAGTAACCCGTTCACATCCTCCAGCTTATCACCCTTAATGCGACGTGGTGTATACTGCCCAGCACCACGTACATGTTATATAAGGAGTTGCCACACTGGACTTTTTATTCAGATTAGTTTTATTGTTGTATTGCTGTTTTCTTTTTCGAATACTTTCTACCCACTGTTGGCTGGATCTGAGGCTGCAGAGCCCATGGATATGCAAGGCCTACTGTATTTGCTTAATTCAAAAAGACCTATTTAAGTGATAGTTCACAGTAATGAAAGAAGAACCCATGAACTTGTTACTCACCTTAGCAGGTGGGACATTTCCATGTCAGCTGGGCAACTGCCAAAGCCATCGCCCCCAGCTCTCAGCCCCTGACATGGGACAGATTGATTTTGCACTCACAGGGCTGTCTTTGGCAGGGGGTGGGGACGGGATTCTCAGGCCCAGTCTGCTTCTCTGTCACGGCTGCGCTGTTTTCTGGGGCCTTGGTGTCCTTCCTGGGGCTCTCATAGCAGGTGACACAGTAGGGAGAGAACATGGAAGTGACCAGGAAGATTTTTAGGGACTATTCCGGGAAGTGGGAGACATCATATGACACGTGGCTGCCAGTTAGGGGTGCAGACAGGTGGGCTTTCCCATCCTCAGCTCCTCCAGGGGCCCCTGCTCTCTCCACCTGTGGGCAGTCCTTCTGTGCCTGTGGTGTGTGTGGCTATAGCACGTGTGTCCAGGTCCCTACATGGAACACTGCTCAGCACTTCTTGGTTTCAAGCTTTATAGAATTGCAAACATGCAAGGTCAGACCATCAGGACTCTCCTGGGCCTTGTGCATTATTCAGCACTGTGGCTTGTGAGATGTGTCCGTGACATGTGCAGTGGTGGCACATTTGTTTCATTGAAGAATATTCCAGCACCCAATATACCAGAGTTTATTCATGCTTTTTCCTGTTGACGAATATTAGATTTCTATCACAAACCATCTTTGCAACTTGGATGTGAAGCATTGTTATTGTACCCGGGATGCAATGTATTTATTACCTTCTGAAAATATGTGCCGCTGAATATGATGTTATCATGTGAAAACATGAAGCTTAGTTCTCTTGCAGCCAGGAGGGAACACACCAGGACAAAAGGCAACGATCTGAGGATGGCAGTTTGGAAAGATGAGAAAACTTGAGTCCTCAGTCCATGTCTGAATCATTAACTTAATTAATTCTGGAAGGATTGTCTCTTTTGGTGTAAGAGATAAAACCCGTGTTTCAGCCAGTGTGAGATGAAGCTGCTCTTACTGCAGTTGCCACACATACTCTGAAGCCAGTGTGGAAAGACATATGTGTTATCGAATAAAGAAACGGAGTGCAGAGCAGAATTGCTATAAAATACCACCTGGTGGGGTTCTTGCCAGCTGACCTAGCAGAGCTTTTCACTAAAACTAAAACTGGACTTTACAAGCAAGTGCACAGATGGGCTCAGGGGAAGGCTCGGAAGCCTGACTGCAGTTTGGTCAAACAAAGCATCTTTGTCTCCATGCAAGGAAGGCCGTGTTCCCAGGAAGAAGAGGAGATGGTGGGTGCAGAGGGCCCCGGCCAGTGTCGGCCACACCCACCCGCAGATGTGCACACCCGTAGACGCTCTGGGGTCTGGGTGGACAGCTGGGGGCCTGCCTTTTGTCCTATTTCCCTCTGTAATGGTCATTTTCAGTGAGTTCTGATGAATTTCAAAATCAAATCTTAGGTAAGACAAAAAGGTTCTCACCAGCAAGAAGTGGGCAAAAGCCATGAACAGAAAAAAACTTTTCAAAAGAAGATAAGATGGCCAATAAACATATGAAATAATGCTCAATGTCACTTATCATCAGGGAAATGCAAATTAAAACCATGATGAGAGATTACCCAACCCCAGTTAGAATGGCTTTTACTGAGTAGTCCAAAATCAGTAAGTGCTGACAGGGATGTAAGAGAGAAAGGAATGCCTGTATGCTGTCGGAGGGCCTGCAAACTGGTACAGCCTCTGCAGATCACTAAAAGCCAACCTACCATTCAACCAGCAGTCCCACTGCTGGCATCCCCCTGCAGGAGAAGAGGGCATTTTGCCAGAAGGACACCTGCACTTGAATGCTCCTTACAGCATAATTCCCGATTGCGGAGATGTGGCATCAACCCCAGTGCCCATCCGTTCATGGTGGATTAACAGGCTGTGATTTACGTATAGCATGGAGTCTGCTCAGCCCCCGAGAAGGATGATGCTTTCTGCAAAGCTTTGGCTGGACCTGGAGCTCATTATCCTAAGTGAAGTATCCAAACCAGGGATGTCCAACCTGCGGGCCCTGGGCCACATGCTGATTTTATGGGGACATTTTTTGCTTATATGTGGTGTCAGATATCACAAAACGTATGCACAAATTTTTCTTTTTTCTTTTTTTTTCTTTTTGTTCATCAGCTTTCATTAGTCTATGTATTTACTGTGTGGCCCTAGGCAACTCTTCTTCCAATGTGCATCAGAGAAAGAAAAAAGGTCAGACACTAAAGATTGGGAAACAAGCAGCCCTCGTGCTCACTATTACATTGGGGCTCACTGCTGAGCACAGGCGTGCATGGAGGGAGGGGAGCAGGGGACGAGTGAGAACCAGCCTGCCAGCTACAAGGAGCACACTCTGGGTGATGGGCATATTAGTAAAAAGTAAAATACACCTCCAGGCTAATCCTCGGCCTCGGGTGTCATCTCCCACCACATGGCATGGGGGACAAGACCCCACAGCAAAGCGTGGCCCAGCTAGCGCACTCGCTGCCCTGAGGAGGCCTGGACCTGCTGTAGACCAGGCAGTGTGAGGTAAGTGGATGACTCAAGATCGGTTTAAAAACAAAACAAAAACGTGCACCTTTTCAGGTTCATATTTATATGTAGTTAAAGAATCTAGGCTGCATAATATTCCATGATGTACATATACACAATTTATTAATCCATTTGTGGGTCACTGGGCACTTGGGCTTCTTCCATGACTTAGCGAATATGAATTGTGCTGCAATAAACATTCTGAAAGTTATGTTAACCAGTTTGATGAAACTATTTCAGATTGTATGTGAAACCAGCACATTGTACCCCATGATTGCATTAATGTACACAGTTATGATTTAATAAAAAAAAAAAAAAGGTTGAACAATTAAAAAGAAAGAATCTAGGGGCGCTCATAGCAAAGGTAACAGGCGCAATGCTCATCTAAAGTTACAGGGCAGCCTGCTGCCAGAGGCTGAGTCTCGCCCCCTATTCCCATGCAGAAATTCCAGCCCCTGTTCCTCACAACCTGCCTGTGTTTGGAGACAGGGTCTTTAACTAACTGAGGTGACATGACATCTTTGCGGGGGGGGGGGGGCCCTAACCAATCTGCCTGAGGTCCTCACAAGAAGAGATTAGGACATGTGTACACAGAGGGACAACCATGCAGGGACACAGGTCCACTGCCCGCTACTTGTCAAGGAGAGAGGCCTGGGGAGGAGCCCACCGTGTTCACTCCTTGATTACAGACCCACAGCCTCCAGAGTTGTGAGGAGATGAATTTCTGTCCCTTGAGCCACTCAGTCTGTGGAAGTTGGGTATGGCTGCCCAGGCAAGCTATCGTATGTGGCTCGGGGACTGAGCAGATCCCAGGAATCTCCAGGATCAGGGGAGTTACTGGGAACTTGGAGACGAGGTGGGCAGGAAGTGCATTTTAATAAATGTGTGTTCTGATCTTATGTGTTGTCTTTGGGATTTTTATCTTGAAGATGAAATTTGAAACACGTGTAGGAGGTTTAATGAATTGAGAATGTCTGCCTGGAGGCTTTTTCATGGGGGAAAAGAAAACAATGAAGCTAAAATTAGAAGGGCATGTGCTTATGCTGTTAGGGAGACATTATAAAGACAGATATGAGACTCAGCATTCCTAAAGATCAGCCAGATTGGACACCAAGCCGGCCCCCCTGTTTGTCGATTCAGCCAGCTCGGTTCTGCCCATTTTACCAACACGGACAGCGTCCATTTCCTTGTGGGCTCAGGTCCAGCTAGAGCTGGGTCACAATTGCCCTGGATATGACTACATTAAACTCAAACTCCATTATTCAAATGGTAGTTTAGACACAATTTAAAGCAGACAGGAAACTGGAGGAACATCTCACAATATATGTTTAGACAGAGGGTTGGTGACCCAAAAACAGTATCATAAGGAAACACCAAAGAACCCAGTCATCGAATGTGAGCCAGGAAGTCACAGAGGACGGGGCACAAACGAAAAGCATGGGCAAGGTCACTAATGGCGCCATGCCTCAAATCTGAGCAAGAACACAGACCTTTCTGCCCGAATAAACTTGACGGCAAGTGCCTGCGCGAGGTGGCCGCACCCTGTCGTGGGTGGTGGGGGTAATTGCACCAGCTTTTCTGAAGGGGATGGAGCAATAGGTGAGAATCCTCCTGAAAACGAGCCTATTATTTTATCCCCCGATGCCTTTGAGGAGTTCATCCTGCAGAAATAGCTGAGGCTGTGGACAAAAATGCATGTGCACCATGTGCTGCAGTGACATTCACTCGGGAAGCGCAGAAGAGACCTACTGGGTGCAAGAACCGTGCTGAACACAAGAAATGAAGTCACGGGCAAAACAAAGGTTCCTGTCCTGTGGGGTCCGAGCCTGGTGGACCCGATGGACATTGAGCTAGTCACCGCCCAGCTAAATTCAAGTTGCTAGAAGACTGCCTGTGGGCAGTGCGTGGGCACAGCAAGTCTGGAGCAAGGCTGGGAGCCCTCAAGGCCGGTGCAGGGCCTGCAGGTGTGGCCAGGCAGCCCTGGCAGCAGCTCTTCCCATCTAGCACGTGAGCTGTGGATGCTCCCTTGGGGGAGAGGTGGGGGAGGGCTCAGCAGAGCAGGAGACGGAGCGCTGGGGATTGGGAGGTGGGAGGATGGCTGGGGTAGGGGAGGAGGTGGAGACCCAGAGAACAGAGCAGGCTGCAGTGGAGCTGGGGGATTCGGGAGCAATGTGTTCATAAATAGGAGAATGATGGCCCATTGCTACCACGAGCTGAAAAGATAAACAGCTGTGTGCGTGTGCCAGAAGGATCCTGCTTTTGAAATGTGTGAGAGGAGAGGGAAGTGGGGAAGGGGGTGGAGGGAGAGAAGGAAGTACACCCCAAAGTTAACAGCATTTATCTGCGTGCTGTGTAATTATGGGTGATTTTTTTCCCTTTCATTGTTTGTTTCCCACGTGTTCTGCATTGAAGGAATATTGACTTTGTAATTTTAAAAAATGTATTATGAAAAAGATAAGAGCAACTCACAAAGGCTCCTTGTTCCCACTTTGCTGGGCAAATGCTGGCCGTCTGGGGCTCCCCAGGTGTGCGGACCCGGGAGGGGCTCAGCTCCAGAAAGCTGCCAACCTGCCCCTCCAGGTCATGCGAGTGTTCCACGTGCTGGACCAGCCTGGGCACAGGGGACCTTGGCAGGGAAGAGGCAGGGGCCTACCCAGACACCCTGGAGGAGGTGAAGCTCCTTGTGTGTTTGGCCTCATCGCCCAAGCATGAAATCAGGGAGACACTGTGTCAGGGAGTTTGTCCTTGCACACACGTGCTCTCCCTGGGCACACGCACACATGCCTGCACAGGGCCTCACGCACATGCTTTATCCGGCAGCTGAGGAGCCGAGTCTCCTGGGGGAGCCGGGTGAGTCCCTCCTCCCTACTTGCTAGCTGTGTGAGCGCGGGCAAGTTACCCAGCTCCTCTGGGCTTCAGTTTCCTCATCAGTAAGACAGGGATAAAGATGGTCTCCCTAGTCAGATGGGTATTGAGAACTAAATCAAGTCAAGTGCTCAGAAAGGTGCCTGGCTATGTGACCATCTGCCCCCTGATGGCGGGCAACGCAAGACAGATCTGAGCAGCCCCATGGGGCCAGCACGGCCCTGGAGGAGGTAAAGTGACCACGGCCCTGGAGTTTAGCAGGGAGGCGGAGGAGAGGCTGCCCTGAGATGGGGAAGTGGAGCCGGTGGGGCACGAAGGCACGGAAGCAGCCTGGGCCAAGGCAGTGGCCTGGCAAGGAAGGCGGAGGCCAAGGAGGCAGAGAACAAGGTCCTGGGAATTTCGTCACTATGGGCCACACGGATGAAGGGGTCACAGTGGAGGACGGTTTGTACAGCACAGACCTAATGAGCCACGCTTGTGGCCAAGAGGCCAAGCATCAGGGGCGGCAGGTCCCCACTGCCCCGTGGCCGGAGAGGAGACGGCCAGGGCAGCTGCCCTCTCCCAGGGGCTTCCCACAGAGTGAGAGGCAGAGGAAGGAGGAGGTTGAGCCCTCCTGTTCCCAGCACTGTGGGGAGCTGGCTGTGGGTGGGGCTGGGGACCATGCAGGCCTGTGATGGCTTGACGGCAGTGGTGACAAAGGCCTGGTGGCTCGTGCCTCCTGCCCCACTGGCTATGGGGCTGTCACCTCAGAGAGCGAGGCACATGGTGTGATTTCATCTCTGTGGAGGGACACCTTGGGTGGGAGGCGAGTGGCTGGGACAAGGTGAGGCCCGGGGCCGGCAGGAGGGCAGCCAGCAGGGTCGGAAGGGACGTGGAGGACCTCGGATTTCTGCCGTGTTCACATGTGAACAGTGCTTTGTTGTATCACACAGTATTTCTTTCCCAAAGTAAATATTGATGGTGAGGTTTGGGGCCAGAGCTGCAGGTGTGAGTGCAGGCGCACTGGTGGGCTGGGGCGTGGGAGGGCATGTCGCCGGTCAGCTCCTGTGTTCTCTGGGAAGAGGCGCCAATGTCACCCTGCGTGTCTCAGCAGGGGGTTTCTGAAGATCCTGGAATTACATAGGTATTTAACATTGCCACTCTGGGGAGGAAAGAGGGGCCGGGGGACAGGAGGAGTGTCAGGAGGGCAGCAGCGAAGCCGTGAAGCAGGAGGCTGCTGGCTGGGCAGCTGTGGCTCTTCCCTGCGCAGAGATGATGCCCGAGGCTGGGCTGGGGCCGAGCGTGTGGGCCCAGCCCAGGTGGCAGTGCACAAAGAGGCTGGCGGGCCTTGCAGAGAGGGGCCCGGAGGTTGAAAGTGTCATTAGCCCCAGGGCCTGGCACTGGAGGAGGGTGCTGGAGGGCACAGTGTGGCCCCTGCTGTGTGAGGACTCAGAGATGGTGAGGGGAGAACTGGGGGCAGGCACAGACCACGCCAGTGAAGTTCTAAGTTGCACAGCATGACAGTGGGGGCTGGGAACAGCTGGGCACAGGAAGTGGGGGTTGAGAGCCTTGGTGATTTCTTTGCCATGAGCAGTTCCAGGGGCAGAGGGAAAGGTTAGCGTGCAGGTGCAACTTGGGAGGGACACAAGTGCAGCATGACAGGGTCCTGGGAGGAGGGGCTGAGCACCTGGTGGTCACTCTTGGACTTGGGGAGGGGAAGCACCAAGGGTAGGGATTCTAATGGCTGAGCTGCTGGGGTCAGGGCCGTGTTAACTGAAATCCCAGTTGGGGTTAGTCTTCAGGAGAAGGGCTTGGAAAGCCACACCCAGGGGCACAGGCACTGTGTGTTAAAACACCGCAGTGGCACCCTGTTCAAGGAAGACCATGATCGTGGGTGGGAGAAAGCCTGGCACAGTGAAGCTGCCCTCAGGAGGTTGTCAAGGGCTGTGGCTGGGGGACAAAGAGCAGGTTCAGACAAAGGTCTGAGGGCCACGTCCCTAGATGGCTGGTTGGCTGCAAAGCCTGAAGGGCTGTGTGCAGGAGAGGGATTCACTGAATGGCAGGTGCAGATGACACTTAACAGCAAAGGAGACATTAAAACATGTAATTAGCAGATATGCAGCACTGCCTGCAGAGGATCTCAGCAAAAGGCAGAAAAACAGCAAGAGCAAGGTTAGCAGTCAGCTCGAAAGGGAGCCAAGCAGAGGACTGCCAGCATCTGAGGTGGGGAAGATCTGGTGGGAGCCCAGGCTCTGGAGTTAATCCTGGCTCCAGTCTCTGACCATGACCATGGGACTAGTCTATAAAATGGTGTATTAAATGTGCACACACCAAAGGATAGTTGTGAAGATTAAATGAGATGGACAGTGATTGGCCCAAGTGCTCAATCATTGCTTTGTTATTAATGACACCCTCATTGTCATTCCCATCTTGGTCATCAGCACCATTACTGTCACCTTCACCTTCACCATCACCATCACCATTACTATCACCTTCACCATCACCATTACTATCACCTTCACCACCACCATCACAATCACCATCACCATTACTATCACCACCACCATCACAATCACCATCACCATTACTATCACCATCCCCATCACCACTGCCATCACTGTCAGCATTACTATCACCCTCACCATCACCACCACCATCACTGTCACCATTATTGTCACCTTCACCATCATCACCACCACCACCATCACCATCACAATCACAATCATCATTACTATCACCTTCACCATCACCACCACCATCTCTATCACCATTACTATCACCTTCACCATTACCACCACTATCATCACTGTCACCATTATTGTCACCTTCACCATCACCATCACCACCACCATCACTGTCACCATTACTATCACCTTCACCATCACCACCACCATCACCATTACTATCACCTTCACCATCACCACCGCCATAACCATCATCATTACCATCGCCACCACATCTTGTCATAATTATTGCTGTTGTTTTCAAGGCTGGGAGTTGGTAGATCCCTTGGTCTTTTAGAAAAAACTACACACAGAGACATGTTGCACTTACATCATTTCACACTGAGGGAAAGAGGACTATAGGAGCTACACAATTTGTGCCTTGTCACAAAGCTTTAGTGTAGCCTTAGTTGTGAAAGTTGGAGGTGGCACCAGACGTTGCAGGTATGACATGACCCCCCTCATTTGCACCTGTGTCTCCATAGCAAACACAGAGAAGGATTAGACAGGCCTACAAAGCCTTTCCCAGCTGCATCAATGCACATCATGTGCTCACCTCGCACAGCCCCGGCCTTCCAGCTGGGCTGTGACCACAGGATCCTGCCCGGGAAGTGCTCTCAGTGTAGCCAGGAAAACAGGTGCCCTGGGGATTCCCTCCACATGGGGGGGAGGTGGTGAGAGGAAGCAGAAGAGCAGTGACCCTCATCCTGGGGACAGAGGCTGTAAGGTCATGTCACCCCAGGATTCGGGGTCAGCTGAAGGGAAGGATGGGGAGCCATCTAGCAATCCCTAGAGGAGGCAGCCCATGGGTTGCAGGAAGGATTCCAGAGGTGTTTAGAGAAAGCAGGGTCATTCTAGGGTCTAGGCCAGACCAAGATGATGGCAGGAGGTGGAAAGGAGCCGAGTTCCTGTCATAGACACTGGGGAGGGTGGGCTCCGGGAGGTGGGGAGCTGGCCTTGACTATATCGGGGCAGACTGCACCCCCAGGGGTGACCTGGCTGCCACTCCTCACCTCTCAGTCCTGCAGGCAACATGTGTGCCACTTGAGAGTCAGCTGCCCCTTTCTGCCGGCCTCCCTCCTGCCTGCTGGCCAGACCTCACCCCTCACCGTGGTCACTCGGCCTTCACTGAGGTCTGCTCTGAGGCTCTGCCAGATGTGTGGGCTTCAGAGTTGTGTCCTACCAACTCTGCAAGCCCTGCCATGTCACCACTGCTTGAGTCAAGCTCTCCCTTCACTCCCTGGCCAGGGCACCTCAGCCCTGTCCTCTGGGCTGCAGGGAGCTGGGATCACTGCTGCCGTTGACTGCCTTTGAAGGGGTTCCCTGAAACACTTGTCCCCAGCTCAGTGTCTGGAGAGCCCAAAACAGTCACCGAGCGCTGCTCACCAGGCACCTGTCGGAGGCTGTCAGTGAGGAAATTCAGACAGAAAGGGTAAGAGTCACACAGAACATGTGGTGGGCAGCGGTGAGGGTCTGTGATTGTAGAGCAGAGTCCCTCGGGGAGCCTAGGTTTCTCTCTGGCAGAAGCAGCCCCATGATGCAGAAGCCAGGTGGCACCAATGCAACCTGGGACTCGGGTGCTGTGCGTGCACTGTGTCCATCAAGGCTATTCACCTGCTCAGTGTGTGCGTCCCCGAGCTATCAGTGGTGCAGGGTGGGGTCGGGGAGGTCCAGGAGCCCCTGTGGTGTCCAGCCGCCCTCTGCTGCTTACCAGCCACTTGACTTTAGGCACATCCATGTCCTGAGTATCTGACCGTGCACAGAGCCAGCCTGGAGCTGGTGCCTAGGGTTGCTGGTGGCCTTCCTGCCACTTCATAATACCCTCTCTGTCTGGGCCCCCTCTGGGCTCATGACCATACAGCAAGGGCCAAGAGTCCACGTCCTCAGGGCCCTGACAGCCCTGCCTGTCCTCTGACCCCGAAAGCCCTCCCTTCTGGGACTTGGGGTAACCTTGCCTCTGGCCACCCCCTCCCCTATGCTCCCTTAACCTGTGATTAGATGAATGTCTTTATTTCCTATCAAGAAGCCCCAGAACTGGGCCATTATGTGGAGGAAAAAGTGTTCTCCAATGATTACCATGCAGAAGAGACACCGCCACGGACAGGAGACTCAGTCTGTGCCCCAGGCCCAACATCCGTCTCCCTTTGGTGGTAATTTAGACCTCAGAGCTGAGGGGACAGCAGCAGTGGCAGCCACATGGCTGGGATGAAGGTGTTGTGGTCATTATCTTGGGGAGCCTCCCGCTAGGGGAAGGGGCAGGAAGAAAAACTGGGCCTATTGGAGAAGGGCCAGTATTTCCCCTGGGACACACTTGGTCGGGATGGCAGGTTATGTGTCCCCATGGTAACCTCCATGCAGCCTGTGGCTGATGGCTTTGGTTTTGTGTGGTAGGCACAGCGACTGGGGGGGGGGCTAAGAATGACAATTCCCATATGGCCCTGCCCAAGCTTCCAGTCCTGCCCCAGCCCCCTCCTAAGTGCTGGCCTTCACCCAGGCTGTCCTCTCCTCCTGGAGCAATCATCCCCTGAATAATTCAGGTCCCTACAGGACCAGTTCATTCTCAAAGGGATGGAGGCAGGAGACTACATCCGGTGCCAGCCGAGCTGCTGGGTGTAGTCCCCCACCCCAGACCCCTCCTTGGCTGCTGTTAACTCACCTGCATGCACCTGACATGGCCACACTCAGGGTGGGCACAGTGGCCTTGGCTCACAAGTGACAACCAGGGTGGCTCTGGGCTGGATAGAGCTCAGGCAGCCCACAGAGAGCTCTGCCCCTGCCAAGCAGCTCCTGGTGCTCTCTGACACTCTGAAGGCAGCTGCCACCCCCAACAGAGGGTGGTGTGACAGTTCTTTGCAAACAGGGACGCTGAGGCTGAGCTCAGTTCAGGAGGTGGGGCCAGGCTGCCTGATTCTGGGACCTATTTTCAGGCTGTGTCCTTCAGGAGAGAGTGTCCTAGGGGGACCCTCAGTACATCCAGCTGACCCTTGAGGCATGTGCTGAGTGAAGCCAGAGAGGGTCTCCCCCATCTCCTCCACCGTCCATCTAGGGGTGGAGCTAGAGCCTTCCTCAGGAGCCGGGTGAACAGCTCTCCTTGCCCACTTACCTCTCCATCAGCCATGGGGGCCTGGGAGTCTGGCCCTGCCTGGGGGCAGCATCTTGCTGGCTTGCCTGGGGCAGATCCCTGGCTTTGCCTCCCTCTCCCCATGGAAGGCCCAGGGCAAGACCCTGCCCCTTCCTGCCTGGCTCCAGTCTTGTGGTGATGATGGGGGGGTCTATTTCAGGCTGTGCTTGAGGACCCCAGCCAGGGCCAGGCCTTCCCTCCGGCCTTTGTCACCAGTTCCTCTCCCCATAGGCCTTTACCTGGTCAGCCGGGCTTGGGTCCAATGTAACCCCTTATAGGCATTTCCAAGGGACATGGGCTGTACTTCTTCACGGGACAGACCCCTGCCAGCCTGAGAGTGAGCGCATTTCATTTTGGGGTGCCTGGCACATGGTGGGGTCTTGGCAGTTGCTTCCTGCACCATGAGCAGGTAATCCAAGACAAGGGATTGGATCCCAGGGGGGCAAGGCTCTTTGTGGGTGTAGTGAAGCAGGAGTCTACTGAATCAGCCCCTGGAGTGGGGCTGTGAACCCAGTGGGGGACCAGGGGTAGTGTGTAAGCAGGGGTGTGGGACAGTGGAGTGGCCTTGGACTTTGCAGAGAGGCCTGGGTGAGAGTGAGTGGCAGGTAAAAGTAGGTAAAATCTCTCCTGTTCAGGCTTGGTGTCCATAGCACAGTGGTTATGGCGCCAGCCATATACACCGAGGCTGGCAGATTCGAACCCAGCCCCTGCCAGCTAAAACAACAATGACAATTGAATAAAAAATAGCCAGGCATTGCGGTGGGCACCTATAGTCCCACCTACTTAGGAGGCTGAGGCAAGAGAATTGCTTAAGCCCAGGCATTTGAGGTTGCCGTGAACTGTGATGCCATAGTACTCTACCGAGGTCAACATAGTGAGACTCTATCTCAAAAAAAAAAAAAAAATCTCTCCTATTCAGACAACTGACACCACACCCCTGTGGCTCTGCCCTCAGCAGAGTTCGGCCTGCCCCTGCAGTCAGAATTGCCATCCCCTGACAGGTGAGCCCCTGAGGCCTGGACCTGACCATCTTATAGGCAGTTGGAGCTCCAGCCTCCACTGCAGGACAGCTGGACCTAAAGTAACAGCCACGTCTCCTCTGGAACGCCACAGGAAGCTGGGCAGTGGACAGGTGTTGGTAGAGCCACTGTCACCAGAGAGCAGAGACCGGTGACAGCAGCACATCCCTGCCGGGGCTCAGATCACCTGGTCTCGTGGTAAGTGCCTGCTTGAGACCCATGGGGCATTACTCACCATGGGTCGTCAGCCACTGGGGAGCCCACCTCTCAGCAGCAGGCCGGTCACCTCCACATCTGCTGGCCTGGGAGGGGGACAGCACCTGGCCATTCTGGACATGAAACTGGACTGGGAGGAAGATAGTAGATGTTGGGCCAGGGTGACCAGAGATTGAGCCTGCTCTCCTGCCGGTCAGCAGCAGCAGGGTGAGGAGCTCAAGACTGTTCCCAGCAGGGAACAATCCAAATTCATATGAGAATCCCTTTAGAGCTTCTCCCCTCTCCATGAGAGCCTGGCCCTGCATAGCGCTCGGGCCCTGCATCCTTGGCTCTGTCCCCTTCCTGGCCCGTGTCACCTCCTGAGAGGGTGGGAGGAGTTGGGGGTCGAAGAGAGGGGCTCAAGCCGAGAGTGGGCCCCCTGGGGAGATGCAGGCAGCTCTGTCTGTCAGCAGTTCAGCCCTGGTCCCTGGCCACTCTGTGCCCCCAGCCCCCTCTCCTGACCCCCTGGGCTGGACCCCTCCCACAGAGGGATGAGCCCCCACCCTGTGTGTGCACCTGCTGCCCTCATGCTACACAGACTCAGGAAGGTACCGGACCTCCTCGGTGTCACTGAAGGAAATGCATACAGTAAGTGCTCAAACAGGAAGGGACACAAACCTGTCCGAGACTTTGCATAGTCAGTATTCAGGGGTCTGGAGGTGGCGTGGCTGGAGCTGGCCCCCAGGATGTGGGCATCTGGAGAACTGAAGAGTGTCTGTTCCCAGGCTGAGGGAGGAGGGAAGGCGCCAGTAAGGATAGAGAGAGGGTGTGTTCTCACGTCACCTGTCCACCCAGTGTCACTGAGTACCTGCAGAAGGGGCAGGAGAGGCCAGCTGATGCTGCAGGGAGGGATAGTCCCAGCGTCTCGGTGACTTAGGCACACAGAGTCACTTCTTACTCCCCTAGGTGAGTCCTTTGCAGGCCAGCAGGGGCCCTGATCATTGCAGTGACTCGGTGACACAGGCTGACACCAGGCAGGAGGAAGAAGACAGTGTGGCAAGGCAAACTCTCACTGGAAAGGTCACCTGGCCTCATAGCTCTATGGCTAGTCACAGAGTGCACCTGACTTCAGCTGGTGGCCATGTTCCTTCACACCCACTGGCTCCTGGGCGCCCCCAAGAACACTACTTAGTAACGTCCCAGGGGATGACCCTAACCAGCTCTGTCCACAGAGTAAGCATAGATGGCACCCTGGGCACCTGCCTCCTCTCTACCTGGACAAGAGGACCAGCCTCCTGCAGGAAGGCAGTGGGGAGGGCACTGGAGAACCACAGGACAGCACCGTGAGGGTGACAGTGACAACTTGAGGGGTACTGCCACCCACTAGGGGCTTAACCTGCACTTGTCATCTAAAACCGGGTGAGACAGAGGGATGGGCATGATGTCACAAGGTCACGGAATATCTGAGCAGGAGCCGAGCCCTGGCCATTCCCATCCAACCCCACCTCCTGGCCCCCCAGCAGGAGGCCTGTGTGGACAGAGGACTGCCCGGGGAAGAGGGACCCCGTTCTCAAGATGCCAACACCTGCTCCTGGTGTTTACAGTGGCGAGCACCATCTGGGTGGGTTGCCGGGGCCATGTGAGAGCAGAGAGCCAGAGTAAGTATTTGGGGCATGTGGGCTGCAGACTGCAGGGGCTGGGGGTGGGCGTGAGTCTCAGTGGAGGGTGACAAAGCTCTGCCCATCTGCAGGTCCTGAGCATCACTGCTGGGCTCTGCTGGGAGCCATAGGATCTAGCCCCGCCTGGGAGCTCTTGGGCCAGTGGCCACAGGGTGGTAGGCCAGACAGGGAGGTACAGGGAGAGCTGCTGGGGCCTGGTAGGGGCAGTGGGGTCGGGCAACACCACATGGCCTCATCGATTGCAGGGTCACCTGAGTGAGTCGCCCCATGCGGGGATGGGGCCGCTCCCAGGCAGGAGGCAGAGGCTCAGAGAAGGGGAGCCACTCACTCTGGGTACCATGACCAGGAAACACCTGGGGGCAGGAGCCCCAGAGCCACCTCCCCAGGGCCATCGCTCCCCCATCTCATAGACAGAGGCAGTGACTAAGGGAGGCTGGATCCCCCTCTCCAGGGGGTGAGGCAACAGAGAGGGGGAGGTGGGTCTGGGGGCTCATTGGGGGACCGTGAGTCCTATGACCCCAGACCACCCCACAGGAGGGCAGCCCTGAGCGGATGTGGCTGTAGTCACCCTTCAGCCACAAGCTTTGCTGCAGCAGCTGCGTGCGCAGGTGAGGCACCTGGTGACATCCACGGGGGCTCCTGCCACGTCCGGCCCATCCCACCTTCTCTTGCACTGGGAGAGGCTGTTATTTTCCACAGCAGTACGTGTCGAATCATGAAAATATTAGCAGCTAAAGCATGTGTCCCAGAGGGAAAGTTTCCATGGAGAGAGTTCCAGGCCTTGTAAACAATACAGATGACTCTTGTCTGGTGTTGATTAAGACTGCAGTGCACGGCCGTCCCCGGGACAGGAGGAGCAATGAGCTCCGGGCCGGGGCATCGGGACTGGCAGCAGCTGGAAGTGGGCAGTTGGGGGCATTCCAGGGCCAGGGCCCACTGAGGTGTCTCCTGTCATAGGCACAACTCCTGGCGTCCCCCACTCCATGGTGATAGCACTGCCTAGAAGCCATGAAGGACCCAGAGAGTGGACACAGGGCTGTCATGGGAGTCAGGACACCCTCCCACCATCCTGAAAGGATGCCTGTCCCCTGGGCACACAGGGGCGTCCCAGCTTCACATGGCCCAGTGTCCTCTACCCCTGTCTCTCCAAGGAGCCCTAGGCCGGGCAGGACGGTTCTCCAGGGTTGGTGGGGAGGGTGGGTGCACAGGCCCAATGACAGGGAGCAGTGGCCCTGTGCTGGGGCTGGACCATGTTTCTGGCTCTGATTCAGAGAAGGGTACTCAGAGACGCAGGCTCTCTGGGAAGCCAGGGTGGAGTCTTCCAAGAGTCAAGCTGGAAACCAAGCTGCTGGCATGAGTGAGGGTCTGAGGGCCAGAGCCCGGCGTACCTGCAGGCCTGGGCAGGGCCGAGGGTGGTAGGGTGCAGGCCTCCACGGCCAGGTCACGATGGAATCAGCTTGTAGGGGGGACAGCCACACAGCCAGGAGTCAGCCTGCATTTACTTTCATTCCTTTTTCAACAAACTTCATTTGAGATGCCCGGGCAGGGCCGTCAGTGCCTGTGCGTCTGCCTCACGTCAGGACGGTGCAGGTGACACAGCTGACAGCTCTGCACATGGGGTCATGTCTGCCGTCCTTCAGGCCTCCTCCTTCTCTCTGAGGACCCCACCCAGGACAGTGTGTCACCATTAGTTGTCACGCCTTCTGTTCTTTCCCGTCAGCCACCACAGCCTCGCTCCCCACCCTCCTGGCCCCAGAGAGGCACGGACTTCGTCACCTTACACATGCCCGGGGCGCCCTGCGGCGTGCGCCTCTCAAGTCTGGCTTCTCCACTCTGCTTCATGCCCATCAGTGACAGACAGCCCTGGTGTGTGGAGTAAAAACGATTTCATTAAGAGAGTCTCCAGACGTGCTGAGCAGCAGAGAGTGGAATAGCTAACACTCCTGTCCCCACAGCCCCCGTGGGCACAGTGCCACACTTCAGCGCCTGACTGTCACCTCGGCCCCTGGCCAGATGCCTCCAGAGCAGTACGTGTCAAATCATGAAAATATTAGCAGCTGACTGTCATCTCTGCCCCTGGCCAGATGCCTCCTGCTCCCACCGTCCACGGACATTGTAATGGACGAGCCTTGCCCAGGAGGTGCCAGCGCAGGGGTGCCCCGTGCAGGTGCTCGAAAGTCTCTGTGGGTGACATGGAATCCCCAGGCTCAGGCTCCCTGCGTTTCCAGTGTTCCCACACATTCTCTGCACAAGTGCATGAAATTCGCCCTTCCCCGCACGCCAATAACACGTGCTCTTTTGGGTGTGTGACATGACCAAGCTGCTGGGACTAAAATGTCATCTCCCTGTTGTGATCTGCATTTTCCTGAAGATTTATGTTGTTTACTGGCGCTGTGTGTGCCTTTTACAGGTGACCTCACTATCAATATATTTTTACTTTTCTTGTGGTATTTTGTCTTTTCCTTAGAGACACGTGGGCTGTGTTTGTATGTTGTGGACACGGCACTGTGTTGACCACGTGCATCGGCAGCGTCCCCCGAATGTGGCTTGCGTTTCACACCTGCCCAGCGGCTCTGTTCTGTCTGGTGAAACTGCCCACGTCACCTGAGCTCGGGACGCCCCCGTCCAGTCATCTCGCAGCGTCTCCTTTCTGCGGTTCTCACGGGCATACTGTCGCGTTCTCCATCTCTTTCTCCATCCGGCTTGTCAGAGGTCAGGCTATCTTATTTGCCACAAAAAAAGACAAAAACAAAAGGAAAGTTTAAGCTGTAATATAGCTAATTTGTTTCCTGTTTTTGAAGGTCAGCGTTTATTTCTGCTACCCTCTTCCTCTGTCACTACCTTTTCTTTTTGCTTGTTTTTTAGCCACCGTTCTTTTTTTAGCTTCGAGTGCTGAGAATTTAACTCATTTTTATTTTCTATTTTTGCCAAACGCATTTAAAGCTAAGATTTACCTCTACATATTAAAATGCCTGTGCTTTTTACTTCTAAGTATTTTTAAACTCTCCATTGTGATTAAAAAGACTCATAATAGTTTCATCAAATCTTGGAAGTTTTCAGCCAGTGTTTCTTCAAATGTTTATGTCCGCCCTGCGTGTTCGCTGTTGAATGTGGTTCCACGCGTCTCTGAGGCTCTGTTCCTTTGCTCCAGCCTTTTCTTCTGTCTTGTCCAAGTTGGATTGTTTCTGTTGACCTGTCCTCAAGTTCGGGGATTCTTCTGCCACCTCCAACCCTCTGTCGAGCCCACTCAGTGAATTTTTAATTTCAGCTGGTATAGTCAACAATTTCCCTTGGTTTTTCTTTTGTGGTTTCTATTTCCCCACCGAGGTTACCTTTCTGTTCACTCATAAGATGGTATTTCCTTTGGTTTTTCGAGGTATTTTTCTGTTATAAGTTTGTAACAATTGCTTTAAAGTCTCTGTTGCGTCCAGCCCCTAGGCCACCTCGGGTTGACTTTCCATTGATTGTTGCCTTTTTCTTGACCGTGAGTCACATTTGTCTGGTCTTTTGTTTGGTCCGGTGATTTTTATGCAACTCCGGCCACTGTGAACGGTGTGTGGTGATGACCCTGGACTCTGGTCTTGTTTTGTTTTCTCTGATGAGAGGAGGTTCTCCCTGGGCAGGTAGTTCAATTGCAGGCGGATCACCTGGAACCTGTGCAGGATTGGTTAGTGTGTTGCCGGTTTGCACGTGAGGAATAGTGCACGGTGCCGTAGACCCTCTGACTGGGAAGCAGGCAGCAAACTCTGCGTCCCCTCAGCATCTGTCAGGGGCTCGGTCGTAGACGACAGGGGAGGGTCCACAGGAGACCTGGCTCTGGGGCTTGGTCTTTGCTCCCGAGACCCAGTAGGGACCCCTTCCCTTCTTTGCACACTTCCTTATCCTCTGCTTTCCTGCCCCACAGATTCCAGCTGCTTCCCTGTCCCCAAAACCAACTCCCCCAGAGGGACAACTGTGCCGGAGGTGAGGGTGTGTGGGGACAGATGGAGGTGAGGCTGTGTGGGGACAGGGGCAGGTGAGGGTGTGTGGGCACAGATGGAGGTGAGGGTGTGGGGGGACAGGGACAGGTGGGAAGGGTGGCAGTGGTCCTCGTGCTGATTCAGCATGTGGGGACTGTCATGCAGATGTGAACACTGTGCTGTTCGTGATCTGCTGAGTGCACTGTGGCCCATTCTTAGGCACAGGGCCCTGGCTGGCACAGCTATGCCCTTGCAGGTCCTGGAGACCCCTAGAGGCAGGAGAGTGGGGAGGGCTGTGAACGTTGCCGGCAGGACCCTGCAGGGTGTGATTCAGTTGAACGCCCGTCACTCCTGAGCTGAAACGCTGACTTCAGGACCCCATGCAGGGCAGGAGCAAGGCGTGTTCCCCAGCAGGGAGGAAATGGGGTTTGCAGTGAATGTGGCTCCGAGACTGCACACATGGACCTGCCCATCTAGGCACATTTCTCAGACCAGCACTGGACAGGTCCTCTCTGAAGTCAAAGACGTGCTGTGCTGCTGACCTCAGGATAAGATCGGCTTGTTTGTATGGACAGAGGAGAGCGCCCCAGGCTCAGCCTTTTGCAAGAGCCCCTGCACCCCAGCTCTGGGCTACGTGTACCCAGGTGGGCAGTTGGGCTTGGCAACCCTGAGCCCCTGTATCCCTGCGCACATCTCTACATGCAGAACTCTACTTGGTCCTCTCCCTGGGCAGGCTCAGTCAGTGGCTCCGTCGGCCTCTCTGCACCCCACCTGCTGTGAGCAAGCTGCCTTATTTGTGGGACAAGAGCCCGTCTCAGACGTCTCAGACACCTGAGAAGTGTGGTCTGTGCCTGAGCTGCCGTTTTGTAGCTGGGGCCTCGGGGTCCGCATCTGCAAAATGGGGCTAGCAAACAGAAGCTACTGACAGACACCTCTTCAGGCTGGAGGTGTGCACAGGAGAGTTGGACTGGGCTGTGGACCCCACCGACATGCTGGGTGTGGAACACTTGGGTCCTGGCCCCAGCAATGTGACTTGAAGGCCATGCGATCTGGGACAAGTAGTCCATGCGTCATTATCAAATCGGAGAGTAAATCTGAGCCATGCAGTCTTCTTGCACGCACAAATTCATCCTGTGGGGCGTGTGTCCGTCATGTAAGAATCCCTGTCCAGGGTCTGTTGACAACACTGAGGTGGGTGCACCTGAGCCTGGCCCACATAACACACGCCCTCTGGGGGACACACGAGTGGTGCTGACACAGGGCAAGGGAGCCCAGGGCATTCAGGGCAGAAGGAAGAGGGAGCGAGAGGCTCCACCACCCAGACATGTGGGAGCGGGAGAAGACGGAGGACCCAGGGGAATGGACAGAAACTCGGTGTGTGTGCAGGACTTACTCCATCACGGGAGGCTCTAACTGAAGTCACCCAGTCATTTGTGTTTGGGTGCTCAGCAAGGAGTTGGCTGAGTTAAATGTATTCTTCGCATCATGCTCAAAAGTAAATTCTAGATGATGTAAAAACTAAGCTTTTATTTTTGGAAAAATCGTGAAGATATTAAAAGAAACTATAGGATAATATTCTTAAATTTTGAAATTCAAAAAATCTTCTAAGGAAGGCATGAAATCTACAAGATATAAAATTCAAAAAACTGAAATGTTGGAGGCTGTAAGAAAAATAAATGTTCTACATGTGATCAGAAGGCAACCTGAGCCAGGTTAAATGGACAGCAGCTGTCTAGAAAATATACTTTCTGGGTATTTAAGTGGAAAGGGAAATACCATAATATATAAAGAACAATTACACATCAACAATAGGAGAGGAAATTGCACAGTGGTGTGGTCAGTTCAGGGCAGAAGAACCCAAATCTCAATATGAAATTAGAGATTTCAGCATCACCAGCAGTCAGGGACTTGCAGATTAAAGCAATGGTTAATTACGTTCCAGTGAGGCGTGCACACGAGCAGGGTGCCGTCAGCAGGAAGCCAATCACAGCCACTTCCTGAGGGACGAAGAACATCACAGCCTCTCTCCATATGGAATCGGCGACGGTTCCTATCACGGAGGAAAGTGTGCGCAGGCACGTGACAGAGTCCAGAGTGATGGCAGTGACAGGAAAGTCGGAAACTGTCTTGTGCCCATCAGCAAAGGGATGTCACCCTAGCCCTGGGTGTCTTGCACAGGGGCAGCCAGGGTCAGGAGCCAGAACGAGAGCCACTGGAGTGGTTCAGCCCCAGGGCCTGATGTTACATTTCCTAAATGTGTTTGTGTGAGTTAGCACGGAGCACACACGGATGACACCTGCAGCAGCGCAGAGGGTTGCGGGGAGGTGCCCCGGGAGGAGGGGCTCCCGCTAGGTTGGCCGGAGGCAGTGAAGAAGGGCGTTCAATGGAAACCTTTCCCACTTTTCTCTGTCTCCATCCATTCGATTTAAATATTCTGCAGTACGAATTCAGGCATGTATTCCTAGTCTAGCAAAAAAGTGTAGGGGGAAAGCCAGCCCCATGGGAGAGCCCCGGGCCTGGAGTCCGGCAGGGGCTCCATGGCTGTAGCCCAGTTCCTACCCCACAGGTCTGACTTGGGGTTGGTCCTTCCTGGAAGGACAGGCTGGGGCTGCTGCCCAGAGCCAGGGTCCCTCTCTCTGAGGGTCCCCTGGCTGGCGCTCAGAAGGCTGCTTGTTGTAGACTGAAAATACTGCCCTAAGACTGGGCAGTTCCCGCTGAGGGACAGTGCTCGGAACAGTCTCCCAGCACTCAGCACGTGGCATCCATCTCCGCATCAGTATCTTGGGCTTGTCTCAACAGATTGCCACAAACTCAGTGGCTTAACAAAAACCCTGAAATGTATTTTCTCACTGTTCTGGAGCCCAGTGGGGCGGTGTTCCCCTGGGCGTTCTCCCCTCTTCCAGCTCCAGGGCCACAGGCATTCCTTGGCTTGTGGCCATGTCACTTTTCTGTTTCTGGAGTCGCGTGGCCTCCTCCCCTGAGAGCTTTCCCCGGTGGTGCAGCCGGCAGCCCCAGGATGACGGCGGCTTCGCCTGCAGAAGCTGGAGCGTGTCCAGGGGTCCCTGGGGGTGAAGGACCACGGTCACCTGGCACTGATGCAGACAGGTGTGCCCTTAGTACCGCACGGCCCAGTGGGAGATGAGACCTGATCAGCCCTCGGCCGGTCCTGCCCTGGTGACATGAGGAATGTCACACAGTAGGAGGCTAGTTGGTCCCAGGGTGCTGGTGTAGCGTCTCCTTCCAGACAGGGCCACTTTCTCAAACCCACGTGAGCTGTCCTGCGTCCTTCCTTTCACTCAGGAAACACTCAGGGCTGTCAGGGAGCGGGGATGCTGATGTCTCCTGAGCACTGTCACAGCACAGCCTGTGCCCAGGCCTGTTCCCGGGCAGCTGGGGTGACTGACCCTCTGCTCCCCTCCGGGTTTGTCTTGGCCCCGCAGGTCCTCCGAGCCAAGCACAGTGCCTGGATCCTCCCAGGGCTCCCCACAGGATGAACAGTGGGTCACAGCATCCTGCCCCCCACCCATTCTCCCACACGGCTGCTAAGAAGTCCCAGCTCAGAGACAGGCCCAGGTCCACGGGAGTGGGCAGGCGACAAGCCTCAGAGGAGCATGTTTGCAAAAGGCCTGCTGACTCTGGAGCTGCCGCCGGAGCCTGCTCCACTCTCCCAGCCCTGTTTGGCTTCTGTTTTGCTTCTTGTTTTAATCAGCCTGAGACTTGTTAATTGGCCAGAAAGGAAATGGAGAATAGGACACCTCAGCTCAGGAAAGGAACGCAACACCTACCAAGGCCTCTCCTGTCCCTTCTAAGAAGAACTGTTTCTGCCAGTTGAGGAGCCCAGCCTTGCAGGCCACGGCCGCGTCCTGGGGGCCAGGCTCACCCCTCTGCCCTCTTCCCTCAGCATCATAGACACTCCAGACACAGCCTCTCGAAGCTCCCCCACTGTGCCCTGACCTCTCCATGGAGCCCCAGCACCTCTCCCAGGATGGCCGCCCCTCCTTGCTGGGTGCAGGAAAGGACCTGCCCAACCCCATTTCATCCCCATAAGAGAAAATATATAACAAAAACCTTTGTTACATATTTTGTTTTTGTTAAGCCACTGAGTTTGTGGCAATCTGCTGAGACAAGCCCAGGACCTGAGACCCTGGTCACTCGTGGAGCAGCCTCGGAGCAGTGCAGCAGGCCCTGCTCAGCTTTCTGTTCTCCTAGGTCCTCTGACAGTGCCACAAAATCAGTTTCTTCACCATTTACAGACATATCCAGGACCTGCTGGGGACAGAACAGCAACTAAGGGGCTGTGTGAGTTTTTACCAACCACTGGGCTTGAAAGCAGCAAGTGTTTCTGATCTCATGTAGTTTCTGACGTCAGGAATTTAGAAATGGCTCAGCCAGTTGATTCTAGCTAAAGGTTTCTCATGAGGCTGCGTCGTCTGAAGGTTTGAATGGAGCTGGAGGAAACACTTCCAAGGTGGCCGATCACCCGGCTGCTGGCAAGAGGCCTCAGTCCTCAGCACGCAGGCCTCCCCGAGAGCTGCTGAGTGTCCACGAACATAGCTGCTGGTTCTCTGCAGAGAGCGTCAGTGAGAGAAGCGGGGGGTGGCTAAGGGGTCTCTCATTTCCTGGGTTCTAACACCACAAACTGTCTTAGCTCATTTGTTTGAAATAAGTGATTCAGTTCAGCCCATGCTTGAGGAGAGAGGACTTGGGGTACCTTTACAGGGTGGGATATCAGCTCCCACAGGGTGAGGGGCAGGATTTGGCCTGACTTTGGTGGGGCGCTGTCCTCTTCCCCAGGGCTCCATTTTGCTGTCCTGCCACCCTTGCTGGCCCACACCACACAGACAACCACTGCCCCTCTCCCTGGGCCCTTTCGTTCTTCTGTGTCGTCCCTCAGCCCCCTCACCTCCACCTGAGCACCTGCGGTCTCACGTCCAACCCTGTTTCTCACCATGGCTCTCCTTTCTGCTGTAGGGTCCATCTAGCATCTCCAGCCTGGTCTGTTCAGGAAGTTAAGGGAGTTGCTGGTGTAGGGGTGGGGTGCACAGGGGGGAGAGTGAATAATGTACACCAGCTGCAGGGAAGAAAAGAATAGTGTGGGGGTGTGCATGTGTGCACGTGTGTGGTGGGCATGTACGTGCACGTGTGCCTGTGTGTGCATGCACGGGAACATGTGAACTGTGTGACTGTACGTGTGTGTGTGCCTGTATGTGGTGGGAATGTACATTCATGGGTGCCTGTGTGCGGTGTGACTGTACATGCGTGTGTGCATGTGTGCATATGTTCATGTATACATGTGTATGCCTGTGTATTGCACGTGACTCTGTGACTGCACGACAGAAAGGCCCTGGGGTAGACCTCACTGCAGCTTCTGGGCTCCAGGGAGGCATGAGGAGTCAGCTTCTCCTCTCAGCTCTGCCTCCAGCCTCGGTGACTTCATCCTCTAGCTTCACAAGGGGGCCCCGTCCCCAGAGGTCCAGGGTGGGTCTGTGGCAGGACCTCCAGGTCCCTCAGGTCACACAGCAGCTGCAGCCCCCCAGCCTCCAGGTGAGGGCCCCTCAGGAAAGAGCAGAGCCCTGCCCAGAAGCCCCACTAAGGTGGTGACACTCCCACTGGTTGGACGGCTCCAGCCACATCTTGTCCCCAGATTATCTTGGAGCCTGGGAAAGTGGCTCTGGGAAGGGCGAGACCTAGGGCACATGTGTCTCCCTGGTGTCAGGGGAGCCCGTGCCCCACAGGCAGAGTGCGGGGCGGGTCCCTCAGCGAGGCTGGTCTGGGGACAGTGTTCTAGGAAGAAGAGGCAGGGGGGATGAGAGGCAGGAACGTCTCCGGGACCCCATGGCTCACATTGATCTGGAGCCTCCTGGGACAGCACGTGGGGTGAGTGTGTGTGTATGTGGGCCCATGTGGGAGGGGGCCATGTGTGGGGGCCCATTTGTACACGTGTGTGTATATGTGGGTGAGTGTGGTGTGTGTGTGTGTGTGTGGGCCCGTGGGGGGGCTGTGTGTGTGTGTGGTGAGTGTATATGGGCCCATGTGAGGTCAGTGCGTTTGTGGGGCCCTTGTGCGGGGGTTGGGGGTGAGTGAGTGTGTGTGTGGGTTCACGGGAGGACCTGTGTGTGAGGGGGTGAGTGTATGTGCGTGTGTACCCATGTGTCTGAGCAGGCGGCAGCCCCCGTGAAGTACTCACAGAGCTGTCAAGGCAGCCTATCCTCAGGCCTCATAAGGGCATAACCAGGCTCCATTATTTCTCCTGCAAACCCCAACCTTCCTCCTTGGAAAGTCAAAGGGAAGCCCTTTAGGAAATGAGGCTGAGTTGCCTGGAAATGAGTCTGAAAGTGGCAGAGAGAGATCCTGGCTACCAAGATGGGCACCATGGGGGGCAGACAGCCTGCGCAGCTGGGCAGGTGCAGGGGTCGCTGGCAGGGACTGAGCATCCGGGAGGGATGACTGACAGCTCCCTTAGATGGGGCGGGGGGTCAGGAGCACCCTCTGCCCACGCTGGGCTGGGGAGGAGGTGATGGGATGGCTGCCAGCCATTTCCCAAGGGGCCTCAGCTCCACTCTCAGATTCCTGTCCTGCCATTTCAAGCCCACTGGGCCATGCAGGGAGAAGAGCAGGGGGGCTGACAGCCCAGAGCAAGCTCCTCCTGGGCTGTGGATAATGTGGGGGCTCAAGCTGTCAGGCTGACATCTTCTATTAATGCCACAATACATTTTTAATACATTCCATTTTTCTTTAATTTCAGATTATATTGGGTCTGGTAGACTCTCCCTTTATTATTGAGTTGTGCATCGTTAAGCAGCCGGAATGATCTGCAAAGCGTGGTGGCCTCATTAACTCATCCACAGGCTCCTCCCCAGGAATTGAGGCTTCGTGGTTTGGTTTAAAGGTGCAGAGATGGGACATCATCTCCTCTGGGCTGCACAGCTAAGGCTGGGCCACAGACCTTTCCGCTCTCGCCTCCTGCCCTGAAACCATCAGCCTATCCCGGGGACCTGTCTGTTCTGGCCCAGGGTCTCCCCACTGATCTGGTGGGGTTCCTGTGCACTAGACAGGTCCGGCCACCTCCCCAGCCCCATCTCCCAAGTCAGACGGCCATGATGGAGACTCTTTTCGGGCCCAACCCTGGGTTAATCCCTGTGAAAGAAACAAAGAAAATGGGTTTTCCGCACACAGAGACATCAGGATTTTAGTGGGGAAACACGTCAGAGCAAAGTCTGGGGCACATCTGCTCAGAGCCGTCAGGGCTGGAAGAGGGAGTGTCACCATGGCTGGGCAGACGTGTGGGCCTGGTGCTGCGCTCTGCCGGTGCTTCCCAGCAGTCCCACTTATCCGAGTGGCGTGGTGCTCACTAACAGTGCACGCTCCTTTGAACAAAGGGAAGAACGAGTGAGTGAGTACATGAAGGACAAGCAGGAAGGAAGAAGGACACAGGTGTCCGTGTCTCATTCCTGCTCCAGGGCCTCGGGGAAAACGGAGGAATGAGGCAGCATCTGTCCTCCGTTGGACGGGGCTGCCCCTGACCCAGGCCTGAGGTGAGCTCCTGGCTGGTCCTGCTGCGGTCTGTCTTGTCCCTTCACACTGGCTGCCTAAATGATGTTTCTACTGTCCCTGTCAGACTGGGTTTTATGACAGGCAGTCCAGGTGTCTTCAGGGACTTGGTAGAAATGCAAACTGGAGGGCCCCATCCCAGACCTGAAGAGTAGGGGGCCCTAGCGGGGAAGCTGTGCTCTGAAACACCAGCATTGCCTCTGAGCACCAGGATAAGACCCCTCAGTGACTCCAAGCCCATTTGCGGAGACCACCCCATCAGCAGCATCTGCCCTCACCTCCCGCTTAGCTCAGTGCCACCTCCTCAGGGTGTGGGGAGGGGCTGCCTGCTTCGTGCTTTCTGGTAGTTGCTGACTCTGCCCAGAACCCTCCCTGGTGTCCCGGGCAAATCCCTCATTCACATCAAGACCCCTCCAAAGCTCCCAGGGGGTTCATCAGGCCCTGTGTCTTGCCACTGTCCGTGCCCCTCAGAGCATGGGCCACAGTGGGTCTAGCTCAACTCCCCCACTAGGGGAAAGTCCCCAAATGACCACATGACTGAATGGATGGACATCCCCTAATCTTGATGAGATGTGGCCCTCACACTGGCGCAGCCCATAATCTCATTAGGCATAAACAGCTTTATGCATGAAAGTGACTTGAGAATGTCGACCGGGACCACGCAAACCAGTGCAGATGAATGCGGTGCACCCAAGGTTGAAATTAGGGGAAAAATGCATTAACCTGGTGGCTTAAATTAAATCACAGCCACATCTCTTTTTAAATTAAGTCCCTCATTCATATTGTTCTGTGTCACATTGGAGGAGTTAATTCTTCTGATGGTGCTTCCCCTCCCCATGAACTGGGATGTGGCTGAAATTAAAAGAGGCCCTGCTTGAGTACACTGTGCTGTGGACAGCACGAAGGACACACGGCTGGGGACTGGTGTCTTTCCTTCAGTTCAGGGGTTTCCATGAACCAGAATGGGAAAAACTCAAACAGCAGGGTATAAAACATGTTAAATACCCTTTTCTAAACCTGCAATTCATGTCTACGGGGCTTCCAGTGACCCAGACATCTGCAAAAAAGGTCCCTTAACTGTGAAGCTCTGTCTGAACTCTTAAACTCTACCCTGCCTCCATTTTCTACAGAGCCAAATCTCCCATCCTCGATGTGGCAAAAGCCCCCTGCCCTGCTGACTTCTGGGCCCCGCCATGGCCCACGGCTACCACCCCCTGGTACCCTGTCCTCTGTAGTGTCCAGCTGAGGCTCATCCTGAGCTGGCCTGTGCCGTGCTGAGCCTCCATCAGGCTGCCTGGGGAGTCAGCTCAGAAAGCCCGGTCTGGGATCTGCCTCCAAGTGCTCACTGCCTGCTCCACGCCAGCTCCTCTCAGAACCTGGCTGCTGTCCCACACCAGCTCCTCTCAGAACCTCACTGCTGTCCCACACGAGCTCCTCTCAGAACCTCACTGCTGTCCCTCACTGCTGTCCCACACCAGCTCCTCTCAGAACCTCGCTGCTGTCCCACGCCGGCTCCTCTCAGAACCTCGCTGCCTGCTCCACACCGGCTCCTCTCAGAACCAGGCCTCTCAGGTAGACACCCACCCCCTGCTCAGCGAGCATGTGAAAGACATGTTTGTTTAGCACATCCCTGGGTCTGGATGTCAGTTTTTCTGGCTTTCCAGTCCTTTCTGGGGAGGCTTGGGAGGTGCCATGGTCAAGGCCGTCAATCCTGGGGGCTGAGAGCATGGCTTCAAACCTTGACTTGGCCACTTCCTGTGTGTGCACCTTGGTCACTCACTCAGTCTCTCCATGTGAATCTGTCATTCTTAAAAGAGGGTCGGCAGCTGTGCCATCTCACTGGGGTCACTGCGAGACCCCAGTGAGATGATGCACGGACAGTGCTGTCTTCAGAGCAGTCAAGAACTCATCTGTGAATGGCCGGGCGTTGTGGCGGGCACCTGTAGTCCCAGCTACTTGGGAGGCAGAGACAGGAGACTCGCTTGAGCCCAAGAGTTGGAGGTGGCTGTGAGCTGTGATGCCACGGCACTCTGTCCAGGGTGACAGCTTGAGGCTCTGTCTCAAAAAAAAAATAACTCATCTGTGAGCAAACACTGCAGCTGAGCCTGCAGTGGCCGGGGCTGCCGTGTAGCAGGGAGCAGTCACTCTGACCCTGCTGCTGCTCAGTCACTACTCCCATCACATGGGAAGGCTGTGGCAGTGGTACCAGGAGGAGGCAATAACTCCTGCTGTCACTGCTGCTGGTGGTAGAAGTTGCAGGGCCAGCACTCCTTCTGCTGTTGCTAGGAGGTGAGTAGAAAACTCCTTAGAGGAAAAAAGGGTGGGGATTTTAATGCTTTTGCTTCCTGAGCCTATCATTTCATGATGAATGAAATGATGGAAGGATGACACAGCAAACCTGGTCTACATGGGAGCCGAAGTGCCAAGAAGAACCAAGAGGATTCATTCTGAGCCTCCTATTCCAAACGTGCAAAGTGCTGATTAAAATGGAAGCCCTCTTCTTAGATATGAATACATGGCAGAGCTTAAAACTAACAGGTCATTTAAAAGAGATACATTATATATATATATATTGGCCGGGGTTGGGTTTGAACCCACCACCTCCGGCATATGGGGCCAGCGCCCTACTCCTTTGAGCCACAGGCGCCGCCCAATAAGGACGTTTCAGCTTAGAAGATAGATTGCAAAGGTCCAACACAGTTGAGATTCAGGAGACAGAGTGAAATGAAGACATAGTTCTGATCAGCCAGCAAGGGTGCTGAGTGACAATACGGCAGCAAGTTCAAACTGCTGAGGAAAAGTAGTGGTTCACCTCATTCTATACCCAGCTATACTATCACTCAAGGAGGACAAAAATGAAGTTTTTTAGATATGCAAGAACTAAGAGAGATACTAATCCCCAGCCCTCACTGAAAGAACTGATTAATGATTTTTTATAATTTAGTAAAGAGAAAAACCTCAGGGTGGGAAGGAGAATAAAATTCAGAACACAAAGGGTACATTGTTTGGTAAAGAATGCTTATGAATAAAATTCACTACTAACTGTTAAAAAAACTCATTAACTTTATTTTCATGATTAAGAAGTTAAAGTAAATCCTTATGTTTTCAATGCAAATGGACAACCTTCAAAATGGAAGAAGGTATTTGTATGTTATGAATTGAACAAAGGGCTGATAATCAGAATCTACAAAGAACTCTAGTAAATTAAAAAGAAAAGAGCAAACAACCCCATCGATACTCAGGCAAGTAACAAACACAACCTTTTCCTAAGAAGACAGATGAATGGCCAATAAACACATGAAAAAATGCTCATCATTCATTCCTAAGCATCAAACAAATGCTAATCAAAACCACTCTGAGATATTAACTCACCCCAGCAAGAATAGCCCACATCACAAGGTCCCCCCGCTGCAGGTGCTGGTTGGTGGGATTGCAAACTAGTACAGCCCTTTCAGAAACAAATGTGGAAAAGCCTTGAAGAGCTTGATCCCATAATCCCATTACTAGGCATCTACCCAAAAGGAAAAAAATCATTTTATCATAAGGACATTTGCACTCAAATGTTCAGCACAGCTCAATTCACAATTGCAAAGATATGAAACCACTCGACTGCCCACCAACCCCATGAATGGATTAATAAACCATGGTATATGTATACCATCGAATACTATTTGGCCATAAAAATATAGAGAACTTGCATCTTTTGTATTTACCTGGATGAATTTGAAGAATGTTTTTCTGTGTAAAGCATCTCAAGAATGAAAAAGCAAGTACCCCATGTACTCAATATAATCTGAAACTAATACAGGAACAACTATAGGCCACATGAGACAACAACACAACTAAATTCAAGATGAAGGGACTGGGGATTGAGAAGGAGTTCAGTAAGTTCCCACCTTCTGGGGATAATGTACGGGTATATGGCACACCTCCTGGGGGAGGACTCAGCTACCACGTGGACTTTACCTTAAAAATTAAAACCTAGGCTCGGCACCTGTGGCTCAGCGGGCTGAGGTGCCAGCCACATACACCTGAGCTGGCGGGTTCGAGTCCAGCCTGGCCCGCCAAACAACAATGACGGCTGCAGCCAAAAAATGGCCGGGCGTTGTGGCGGGCACCTGTGGTCCCAGCTACTTGGGAGGCGGAGGCAGGAGACTCGCTTGAGCCCAGGAATTGGAGGTTGCTGTGAGCTGTGATGCCATGGCACTCTATCCAGGG
>CAUYON010087780.1:0-22465 GCA_963573935.1 Arctocebus calabarensis
CAAGCTGTCACCCTGGATAGAGTGCTGTGGCATCACAGCTCACAGCAACCTCCAATTCCTGGGCTCAAGCGAGTCTCCTGCCTCTGCCTCCCAAGTAGCTGGGACTACAGGCGCCTGCCACAACGCCCAGCCATTTTTTGGTTGCAGCCATCATTGTTGTTTGGCAGGCCCGGGCTGGATTCGAACCCGCCAGCTCAGGTGTACGTGGCTGGTGCCTTAGCCTGTTGAGCCACAGGCACCGAGCCAATGCTACATTTTTTTAATAGTGTAAAATCTGCCCACAGAAGAAGTCATTTTAAAAAATTTCATATCTTCATAGAAATCAAACTCAAAGGCACTGACTCATTTCCTTTATAGCTAAACATATCATTAAGGGCATCCACAGTAATGTAAATTATTTTAAATAAATGCTATCCAAAATACACAGAAGCATGATGTTCTTATTCAACAGCTCCTTTGCAAATTAGCAAGTGTTTTCTTCCAGCTACTGGAACTGAATAAATTTGAATTAAGGTCTCCATCTTACACACACAAAAAATCTTATCAACCCATATCTAGAATTAACACAGTGCTGTTCTTAGACGAGAAATGTACATTTGGCTTTGGGATCCAAAATACACAAACACTGACTAATTCAGTTCACACATTAAGTTTTGAAAGGGTTTTATGCTTAAGAAACTTTCATGTGCATCAACTAATTCATTCTTAAGTTCTATATATTTATTTATTTTTTTTTTTTGTAGAGACAGTCGCACTTTATCACCCTTGATAGAGTGCTATGTCATCACATAGCTCACATCAACCTCTAACCTCCTTAGGCGATTTTCTTGCCTCAGCCTCCCCAGTAGCTGGGACTACAGGCGCCTGCCACAACGCCCGGCTAATTTTTTGTTGCAGTTTGGCTGGGGCCGTGTTTGAACCCACCACTCTCTGTATATGGGCCGGCACCCTACTCATTGAGCCACAGGCGCTGCCACTAGTTTGTTTCTTTCTTTCTTTTTTTTTTTTTTAGAGACAGAGTCTCACTTTATCACCCTCGGAAGAGTGCCATGGAGTCACAGCTCACAGCAACCTCCAACTCCTGGGCTTAGGCGATTCTCTTGCCTCAGCCTCCCGAGTAGCTGGGACTACAGGCGCCCGCCACAACACCCAGCTATTTTTTGATGCTATTTGGCCGAGGCCAGGTTTGAACCCACCACCGTCGGTATATGGGGCCGGCGCCCTACTCACTGAGCCACAGGCGCCGCCCGAGATTTTCGTTTTTTTTTTAAACAGAATCTCCCTCTGTCACCCAGCTAGAGAGTCATGGCATCGCCTAGTTCATAGCAACCTCACTCTTCCTGAGTTCAAATGATCCTCCTACCTAAGCCTCCTGAGTAGCTGGGACTATTTTTTGGCACCTGCCACAACTCCCAGCTAGTTTTTCTATTTTTTAGTAGAGACAGGGTGTCACTCTTGCTCAGGCTGGTCTCGAACTTGGAATAAGTATTTTATAAAAAGAAAACCTGAGGCTCGGTGCCTGCAGCTCAGCAGCGAGGGCACTGGCCACATACACTGGGGCTGGTGGGTTCAAACCCAGCCTGGGCCTGCCAAACAACAATGACAACTACAATAAAAAAATAGGTGGGCATTGTGTCGGGTCCCTGTAATCCCAGCTACTTGGGAGGCTGAGGCAGAGAACTGTGTAAGCCCAAGAGTTTGAGGTTGCTGTGAGCTGTGACATCCCAGTGCTCTACCCAGGGCAACATAGTGAGAATCTGTCTCAAAAAAAAAAAAGGAAACCTGAGTATGATGTTAATATAAAAACTACATATATTTAATACTTACTATCTGTCAAATATTTGAAGTGTTTTGCACGTATAGTGTTTTGAAACTCATATAATCTTCACAGGAAACTTGAGGTCAAGATTATACTATTCCTATTGTATAAAGATAAGTGTGCTATGAAAGAATCTGCCCAAGGTTAGACAGTGATTAATGGAGTAATGGCTTCAAATGTACACAATCTGACTATACTCTAAGGACTAACTATACAGTAAAAGATCTGGAATTGTGGTGAAAGGCAAGAAAAATGAGTGTTTTTAGAATTAAGAGAAGAGAAACAAAATAATGACACAGGCAGTGTGAGGAGCCAGAGTGAAGAGCAGATGGACATTCCTCCATGCAACAGCTGAGCAAAGAGAAAAGAGCACCTGTTGAGAGAGTGAAGGGAAGGCATCACCTGGGAGAGCAGATGTATGTCAAGTGAACCCAGTCATTTCCAAAGGTGTGTGGCTTTTAAGAGGTGCTTTGTATAAGTATTTCTAAGGTCAATGACTAACTGGGATCTCAATTTCAAACACCCCCATCTGATTTTCTCTCACTCACCAGGATGGCTCCAGTGTGGGTTTCCTCTCTCCACCATCCAAGGCTCCTGTCCTTGCTCCACTTTGAAGATCACTTTGGTTTTGGTAACTGGACATCCTGTTGGTAAGAAGAACACAGAAGTGAGGACAGAGTGCTAGGTGAGCAACTACCTCAGAACTCAGGTCAACCTCCTTCAGTCCCAGGGCCTTTAAAAGATGACAAGTGTGCTTTCGAACAGAAAAGACCTTTCTCCCTTTGGCAGGTAGAAGCATTAACAGACTATCTGATTCCTAAAGGGGAATAAAAATTTTTGAGCACTAAAATTCAGGGCCAAGCTTATTAATGCTTCAGAATGTTCACAGCTTTCACGAGTCTTAAAGGAAGGACACTACTATTACCTTCTCAGTTATACCAAAAAGTTACCACCCATTGTCCTTACCCACTGAGATGAGGTTTCTATAGTTCTCCAACATAACATCCCAATACAGGGTTCTCTTGGCACAATCAAGTAGCTGCCACTCCTCCAGGGTGAAGTCCACAGCCACATCCTGGAATGTCACTGATTCTTGCAACAGCCCATTCATCGTCTTCAAACTAAAGCATTATGACTTCCTTTAGTAGCAAGCACTAAGTGACTTGCAAGAGAATCAAGGCAGCTCCTTGTTATCATGTTATGGTCATTGCTGAGTCTGTAGAAAGACATGGTAACTATTACAGACTTGCTTTAGAAAGTTAGCTATAGTAACTATTACATGCTTGATTCAGAAATATGTAACAAAGTTAGATATAATAACTACTACATACTTGATTCAGCAATATATTTTGTGACAAGAAACAAAAACCATATTTAAAATACTCAATTGCCAGGTGTGGCAGCTCACGCCTGTAATCCCAGCACTCTGACAGGCTGAGGTGGGTGGACTCCTGGAGCTCAGGAGTTAGAGACCAACCTAAACCAGAGCAAAACCTGGTCTCCGGGGCGGGGGGGGGAGAAAGCTGGACATTGTGGCAGGTGCCTGTAGCCCCAGCTACTTGGCAGGCTGAGGCAAGACAAATCATTTGAGCCCAAGAGTTTGAGATCTGTGAGCTGGCTCGGCACCTGTGGCTCAGCGGGCTAGGGTGCTAGCGTACACCTGAGCTGGCAGGTTCAAATCCAGCCTGGACCCGCCAGACAACAATGACAGCTGCAACCAAAAAATGGCCTGACGTTGTGGCGGGCGCCTGTAGTCCCAGCTACTTGGGAGGCGGAGGCAGGAGACTCGCTTGAGCCCAGGAATTGGAGCTTGCTGTGAGCTGTGATGTCACAGCACTTTATCCAGGGTGACAGCTTGAGGCTCTGTCTCAAAAAAAAAAAAGAGATTGCTGTGAGCTATGAAACCACGGCACTCTACTGAAGGTGACAAAGTGAGACTCTGTCTCCAAAAAAAAAAAAAAAGGAAAATATTTAACTAGTGCCAGAACAATTTGTTTGGGGAAAGAAAAGTCTTTTCCACAAATGGTGCTGAGACAACTGGATATTTACACACACAAGAATTAAACTGTACTCCCTACTCACTTCACATCATATACAAAAATGAACTTAAAGGGATCAGAGACCTAAATGTAAGAAATAATGTTATCAAACTCTTAGAAGAAAATAGGATAAAACCTATGACCTTGGATTAGGCAGTAGTTTCTTAAATATGACAGAAAAAGTGGAACTGACAAAAGAAAAATTGGAATTCATCAAAATTAAAAACCTGTGTGCTCCACATAAAGAAGATGAAAAGAGGAGGGGTGGAGGCAAGATCACCGACTGGAGCCAGCTTTCTGCAGAGGCTGCTGTCCAGAAGGAGACTTAAAGGACAGAAGATGAGCAAGTAAGCCAATGGTTTGGACCTAAAGCAAGAGAGGAAGTTGAAGAATGCACATCAACCCTGCTTAGGTGAGCTGCGACCCCAAGGAAACAAACAATAGGTATAAAATCCATGGCCAAGTGGATGGGAGTCCCCTCCTATTTTATCCCATGGGAGAGACCCTCTAAAAACTGGAACTACTTCCCTAGAGAGGGCTTATGAATGTGCCATGGCACTCTCCCACCAGGCATAAAAGTGTATAAAGCTGTATATATTCTCTACCTGCAAGTCTGAACTCCTAGCACTCCCCTTCACTCTTACCCCGAGGTCTGGAAGCCTGTCCCCCACGGAGTCCAAATTCTTGGGCATTTTCTTGAGAGATATGGACACGGCTGATCTGTGCTGATTCTGCGGCATGGGAGTAAGGAGAAGGCAGTGCACTCAGGTTGAGGGAACTCTATGGGAGAAGGAGAGATGGTGCCCCGTGGCACAGAGCAGCAGCAGTGGCAGCAGGAATGATAGGGCTCACACTCCTGGGGATATTTTGAAGAGATACTTCCTGACTCTCTAGGCAACCAGAGGAAGCTGGGCATCTTCCCCGGTGGCAGCCACTGGCAGAACAGATCTGGGACAGAAATGCAGGCGCCGTGAGTAAAGGGTATGCCTGAGGCAGTAGACCTGGGTGGGGCGCAGGGACGAGAATAAGTGCAGGCAGAGATGGCATACTCCCAGGGTGCTGCTGAGCCAGGACTGCTTTAGTGAGCCTAAGACACACCAGGCCCTCAGGGGATCATAGCTGAGACAAAGACAGGCGGGAAGAGACAGAAACCAAAATCTGAGTGTGAGTTCTAACTGCACCTGCCCCAACACAGACTGCAGCTGAGACAGACACACCAGCTCCAGGCAGCAGCAGAGACTGGGGCTGAGTTGCAGTTTCTGTGAACTCAAACAGTGTCTGATCCACAGGGGAATACAGCTGGGACAGAAACTAATTCTGTGAAATTATTTTGTTCTATCAGCAACATCAATCTGGGGCAGGGCTGGAACTGAGTAAACTGCCCCAGCCTCCATTAAGCACCCGAGGATGTCAGGCCTCAGCTCCCCCTGCCGGATGGTGGCAGAGTGTGGAGGCCTGCAAGGAGACATAGATCTCCCTGTGACTCAGGCAGGCACAAAACCCTGAAGCAGCTGCTCATTGTTGGGAACTGGGTCACAGCCCTGCAAGGGTACCAGTGACTGGGTATGACAGAGATGCAAGGTAGGGAAGGAGGCATCAACCTTCCCAGACTAACTCATTTGCTGGGTGGGTCCTTCTGACCTCACAGAGCACTGGAGCGAGTCATACTTGAGCTGCCAGCAGACCCCTGCTATCTAGTTGCCAGAGACTTTTTGAACTCTCCCACCTGAGACTGGTGCTGCCTGGGACAATTGATTTGGACCTCTTGAACTGGGCCAAGCACCCAAGGACTATCCAAAGTAGTACCCTGGGTGTGTGGTTGTGGGAAGGTTTGACTTTCCTTTTCCAGTTGTTGCCCATGGGGTGTGTGTGTGTGACTTAATTGCTGGTATTTCCACAGCTGAGACTTCAACCCAGAGTAACTGATTCACTAGGGTAGGATAAAGACCAGCTGAAAACAAGACAGAGCCACTTAGCCCCATCACACCAAGTAAGTTCCTAGTGTCTCAGGACGTAGCACTGTACAGGTCCTTTGCAAAACTCTAGGGGAAAAGGTACAGATACCAGTCCCATCTCTGGGGCAAAGGGCTAGTTAATCACTACTCCAGGAGCCCCCCCCAACCCAACTTTACCTTATGTACTCATCTAGCCAAACAGTGTAAAATAATCATGGGGTGGAATCAGTGGAAAAACTCTGGTAACATGAATAACCAGAGTAGATCAACTCTCCCAAGGAACGATATGGCAGACACAACTGAAGATCCCATTCATAAACAAATGGTTGAGATGTCAGAAACCAAATTCAGAATCAGAATTGCAAATAAGATTAATAGAACGGAGGTAAAGTTGGAATTAGAAATTCAAGAAGCATTTCTTTTCTTTTCTTTTTTTTTTTTTGAGAAAGAGCCTCAAGCTGTCACCCTGGAGAGAGTGCTGTGGCATCACAGCTCACAGCAACCTCCAATTCCTGGGCTCAGCCTCTGCCTCCCAAGTAGCTGGGACTATAGGCGCCTGCCACAACGCCCAGCCATTTTTTGGTTGCAGCCGTCATTGTTGTTTGGCAGGCCCAGGCTGGATTTGAACCCGCCAGCTCAGGTGTACATGGCTGGTGCCTTAGCCCTTTGAGCCACAGGTGCCGAGCCAGAAATTCAAGCAGCATTTCAAAAGTTGTCTCAAGAATTCAATGAATTCAAAGACAAAAATCACCAAAGATTTTGACACATTGAAACAAGAATTTGCAGCCCTCAAAGATCTGAGAAAAACAGTAGAATCCCTTGGTAACAGAATGGAGCAAGCAGAAGAAAGGATTTCCAACTTTGAAGACAAAACTTTTGAATGTTCCCAAACTCTCAAAAATGAAGAGAAATGGAGAACAAAAATGCATTATTCTCTCTGGGATAATTCAAAGAAAACTAATATTTGCCTTATAGGAATCCCTGAAGGTGACGAAGTTGCTTCGCAAGGCACAGAGACTCTTCTTCATGAGATTATGAAGGAGAAATTTCCAGACATGCCAAGAGATTCTGAAATTCAGATAGCAGACAGTTTCAGAACCCTAGCACAACTCAATCTGAATAAATAAGACATCTCCTAGGCACATTATAATTAACTTTGCCAAAGTTAAAATGAAGGAGAAAATTCTGCAAGCAGCCAGGCGGAAGAAAACCATAACCTACAAGGGGAAGAATATTATAAGGACTGCAGATCTCTCTGCTGAAACCTTTCAAGCTAGAAGAGGTTGATCATCAACTTTTTATCTTCTAAAACAAAATAACTTTCAACCCAGGATCCTGTATCCAGCAAAACTGAGTTTCATTTATGATGGAGAAATTAAATACTTTAATGACATTCGCATGTTGAAGAAATTTGCCATAACTAAACCAGCACTCCAGGATATTCTCAGACCTATCCTCCATAAAGACCAGCGCAATCCTCTACCACAAAAGTAAACTCGCTCAGAAACTTGTGATCAAATTCCAACTTCCACAGTGGTGAAAGGATTAAAAATGTCCACTGGACTTTCAAAAAACGTGATAGTCAAAATTCTACCAGGCTTATCAATATTTGCAATTAATGTGAATGGCTTAAATTGTCCTTTCAAGAGGCAAAAGTTGGCTGATTGGATAAAAAACTCAGGCCAGATATCTGCTGCATTTAAGAATCTCAACTTAACTTAAAAGATAAATATAGACTCAGGGTGAAGGGATGGTCATCTATATTTCAGGCATATGGAAATCAGAAAAAAGCAGGTGCTGGCTCAGCGCCTGTGGCTCAACAGGCTAAGGCGCCAGCCATGTACACCCGAGCTGGTGGGTTCAAATCCAGCCCCAGCCCGCCAAACAACAATGATGGCTGCAACCAAAAAAAAAAAAAAAAAATGGCTGGGTGTTGTGGTGGGTGCCTATAGTCCCAGCTACTTGGAAGGCGGAGGCAGGAGACTCGCTTGAGCCCAGAATTGGAGGTTGCTGTGAGCTGTGATGCCATGGCACTCTATCCAGGGTGACAGCTTGAGGCTCTGTCTCAAAAAATAAAATAAAAATAAAACTTCCATTTAAAAAAGAAAAAAGCAAGTGTTGCAATTTTATTTGCAGATACAATAGGCTTTAAACCAACAAAAGAAAAGATAAGGATGGTCACTTCATATTGTAAGGGTAACACTCAACATGAGGATATTTTGATTATTAACATTTATGCACCCAACCAGAATGAGCCTCAATTTATAAGAGAGACTCTAATAAACGAGCAACTTTATTTTCTCCAGCACCATAATAGTTGGAGATTTTAACACTCTTTTGGCAGTGTTGGGTAGATCTTCCAAAAAGAAGCTAATCTCTAATTTCATCAATCAGAAATAGTAAAGACGAAATAACAACAGACTCCTCAGAAATTAAAAAAATCCTTAATGAATATTACAAGAAACTTTATTTGCAGAAGTATGAAAATCTGAAGGAAACTGACCAATATTTGAAAGGACCCCACCTTCCAAGAATCAGCCAGAATGAAGTGGAAATGTTGAACAGGCCTATATCAAGTTCTGAAATAGCATCAACTATACAAAATCTCCCTAAAAAAGAAAAGCCTGGGACCAGACAGCTTCACGTCAGAATTCTACCACACCTTTAAAGGGAAACTAGTACCTATATTACTCAACCTTTTCCAAAATATAGAAAAAAAAAGGAATAATACCCAACACATTCTATGAAGCAAACATCACCTTGATCCCCAAACCAGGAAAAGACCCAACAAGAAAGAAAATTATACACCAATATCACTAATGAATATTGATGCAAAAAATATTCAACAAGATCCTAGCAAACAGAATCCAGCAACATATCAAACAAATTATACACCATAGGGCAGTGCCTGTGGCTCAAAGGAGTAGGGCGCTGGCCCCATATGCCGGAGGTGGCAGGTTCAAACCCAGCCCTGGCCAAAAACTGCAAAAAACGAAACAAAAAAAAAAAAAAAAAAAAAAAGAAAGAAATTATACACCATGACCAAGTGGATTTTATCCCAGGGTCTCAAAGCTAGTTCAATATACGTAAATCTAGCACATAAACAAATTAAAAAACAAAGACCATATGATTCTCTCAATTGATGCAGAAAAGCTTTTGATAATATTCAGCATCCCTTCATGATCAGAACACTTAAGAAAACTGGTAGAGGGTGGCGCCTCAAAGAAGTAGGGTGCCAGCCCCATATGCCAGAGGTGGAGGGTTCAAACCCAGCCCTGGCCAAAAACTGCAAAAAAAAAAAAAAAAAGTAAAGAAAATTGGTAGAGAAGGGACATTTCTTAAACTGATAAAGGCCTTCTTCAACAAACCCACAGCCAATATCATATTGAATATAGTTAAATTGAAATCATTTTCACTCAGATCAGGAACCCGGTAAGGTTGCCCACTGTCTTCACACCCTGGGTAGAGTGCTGTAGCATCACAGCTCACAGCAACCTCCAATTCCTGAGCTCAAGCAAGTCTCCTGCCTCTGCCTCCCAAGTAGCTGGGACTACAGGCACCCGCCACAACGCCCGACCATTTTTTGGTTGCAGCCACCATTGTTGTTTGGCAGGTCCAGGCTGGATTCGAACCTGCCAGCTCAGGTGTACATGGCTGGTGCCTTAGCCCGTTGAGCCACAGGCGCTAAGCTGCTCTTTAACACTGTAATGGAAGTTTTAGCCATTGCAATTAGGAAAGGAAAGGCGATCAAGGGTATCCATATAGGGTCAGAAGGATCAAAATTTCACTCTTCACAGATATGACTGTATACCTGGAAAACACTAGGGAACTACTAGTGTAGTAGAGTTCTACTACAAAACTCTTAGAAGTGATCAAGGAATATAGCAGTGTCTCAGGTTACAAAATCAACACTCATAAATCTGTAGCCTTTATATATACCAACAATAGCCAAGCTGAAAAAACAGTCAAGAACTCTATTCTGTTCACAGTAGCGCCAAAAAAGATGAAATATTTGGGAGTTTACCTAACAAAGGATGTGAAAGATCTCTATAAAGAGAACTATGAGGCTTGGTGCCTGTGGCTCAACGGGCTAAGGTGCCAGCCACGTACACCTGAGCTGGCAGGTTTGAATCCAGCCCGGGCCCGCCCAACAACAATGGTGGCTGCAACCAAAAAATGGCCGGGTGTTGTGGTGGGCGCCTGTAGTCCCAGTGACTTGGGAGGCAGAGGCAGGAGCCTTGCTTGAGCCTAGGAATTGGAGGTTGCTGTGAGCTGTGATGCCACAGCACTCTATCCAGGGTGACAGCTTGAGGCTCTGTCTCAAAAAAAAAAAAAAAAAAAAGAGAACTATGAAACTCCAAAAGAAATAGCTGAAGATGTTAACAAATGGAAAAACATACCATGCTCATGGCTGGGAAGAATCAACATTATTAAAATGTTCATACTACCTAAAGCAATATACAATTTTAATGCAGTCCCTATTAAAGCTCCGTTGTCATGAAGATCTTGAAAAAATAATACATCATTTTATATACAATCAGAAAAAACCTCAAATAGCCAAGACATTACTCAGAAATAAAAACAAAGCAGGAGGTTTCAGATTGTATATGAAGTCAGCACATTGTGCCCCATGTTGCACCAATGTACACAACTATGATTTAATAAAAATAAAATAAAATAAAATAAAAAAACAAAGCAGGAGGAATTATGTTACCAGACCTCAGGCTATACTACAAATTGATAAGTGATCAAAACAGCATGGTACTGGCACAAAAACAGAGGGGTAGATGTATGGAATAGAATAGAGAACCAAGAGATGAACCCAGCTACCTACCATTATTTGATCTTTGACAAGCCAATTAAAAACATTCACTGGGAAAAGATTCCCTATTTAACAAATGGTGCTGGGTGAACTGGCTGGCAACTTGTAGAAGACTGAAACTGGACCCACATCTCTCACCATTAACTAAGATAGACTCTCACTGGATTAAAGATTTAAACTAAAGACATAAAACTATAAAAATACTAGAAGAAAGTTCAGGGAAAACTCTTGAAGGAATCAGCCTGGGTGAATATTTTATGAGGAGGACATCCTGGGCAATTGAAGCAACACCAAAAATACATTACTGGGACCTGATCAAACTAAAAAGCTTCTGCACAGCCAAGAACACAGTAAGTAAAGCAAGCAGACAGCCCTCAGAATAGGAGAAAATATTTGCAGGTTATGTCTCTGACAAATGTTTAATAACAGGAATCCACAGAGAACACAAACGTATTAGTTAAGAAAAGAAGAAGTGATCCCATCTCAGGGTGGGCAAGGGATTTGAAGAGAAACTTCTGTGAAGACAGGCGCACAGCCTATAGACGTATGAAAAAATGCACATCATCCTTAATCATCAGAGAAATGCAAATCAAAACTACTTTGACATATCATCTAACTCCACAAAATCCAAAATCCAGAGATGTTGGCATGGATGTGGAGAAAAGGGAACACTTCTACACTGCTACACTGCTGGTGGGAATGCAAACTAATAGGTTCCTTTTGGAAAGATGTTTGGAGAACACTTAGGGATCTAAAAATAGACCTGCCATTGGATCCTACAATTCCTCTACTAGGTATATATCCAGAAGACCAAAAATCACATTATAACAAAGATATTTGTACCAGAAAATTTACTGCAACCCAATTCATAATTGCTAAGTCATGGAAGAAGCCCAAGTGCCCATTGACTCACAAACAAATTAATAAATTGTGGTATATGTACACCATGGAATATTATGTAGCCTTAAAAAAAGATGGGGATTTTACCTCTTTCATGTTTACATGGATGGAGCTGGAACATATTCTTCTTAGCAAAGTATCTCAAGAATGGAAGAAAAACTATCCAATGTACTCAGCCCTACTATGAAACCAAGTTATAGCTTTCATATGAAGGCTATAACCCAATTACAGCCCAAGAATATGGGGAAAGTGGATAGGGAGGGGAGGAGAGGGAGGAAGATGGGTGAAGGGAGGGTAATTGGTGGGACCACATTTATGGTGCATGTGAAAGCGTATATGTGAATTTTACAAGGGTACATGTGAAATTTACTAAATGTAGAATATAAATGTCTTAACACAATAACTAAGAAAATACCGTGAAGACTATGTTAACCAGTTAGATGAAAATATTTTAAGTTGTATATAAAACCAGCACATTGTACCCCATGATTGCATTAATATACACAGCTATGATTTAATTAAAAAAAATTAATTTCAAAAAAAAAAGGTGAAAGAAAACCCACAGAATGGGAGAAAACCATGTATTTAAGAAGCTCATACCTAGAATATATAAAGAATTCCTGGCAGTCAGTGCACTGGCAGTCAGAACTGTGATCTAGTTCTGTTTCTATGGCTTTTCTATTCTGAACATTTCATAAAAATGGGTCCATATAATAGGTAATCCTTTGTGACTGACTTCTTTCACCCAGTGCAATTTTTTTTTTTTTGAGACATTGTCTCAAGCGGTCACCCTGGGTAGAGTGCCGTGGTGTTATAACTCACCTCAACCTCCAACTCTTGGGCTCAAGCGATTCTCTTGCCTCAGTTTTTTCTATTTTAAGTAGAGACGTGGTCCTGCTTTTGTCCAGACTGGTCTCAAACTCCTGAGCTTAAGCGATCCACCTGTCTTGGCCTCCCAGAGTGCTAGGATTACAGGTGTGAGCCATTGCGCCTAACTGCCAGTGCAATATTTTTAAGATTGATCCATATTATAGATGAATAAATAGTTTGTTCCTTTTTTATTGGAATAAAAATAATATTCCACCATATGGTGATACTACATTTTTTTCATCTGTTTATTCACCGTAGATTTTTTTCCCTACTTTTTTGGCTACTATGAATGATTCTGCTATGACCATTTGCTTACAGGTTTGGGGGTAGATAAATATTTTGAATTCTCTTGGGTATATACCTAGGAGTAGAATTTCTGAGTCATGGGCCAGGGGCAGTGGCTCATGCCTGTAATCCTAGCACTCTGGGAGGCCGAGGCAGGTGGATCGCTTAAGCTCAGGAGTTTGAGACCAGCCTGGACAAAAGCAGGACCACGTCTCTATTAAAACAGAAAAAACTGAGGCAAGAGAATTGCTTGAACTCAAGAGTTGGAGGTTGAGGTGAGTTATAACGCCACGGCACTCTACCCAGGGTGACCGCTTGAGACAATGTCTCAAAAAGAAAAAAAATTGGCTTGGCGCCTATGGCTCAATGGGCTAAGGCGCCAGCCACGTACACCTGAGCTGACGGGTTGGAATCCAGCCCGGGTCCGCCAAACAACAATGACGGCTGCAACGATAAAATGGCCGGGCGTTGTGGCGGGCGCCTGTAGTCCTAGCTACTCGGGAGGCAGAGACAAGAGACTCGCTTGAGCCCAGGAATTGGAGGTTGCTGTGAGCTGTGATGCCACAGCACTCTATCCAGGGTGACAGCTTGAGGCTCTGTCTCAAAAAATAAATAAATAAATAATAAAAATAAAATCAAAAAGAAAAAAAATTGCACTGGGTGAAAGAAGTCAGTCACAAAGGATTACCTATTATATGGACCCATTTTTACGAAATGTTCAGAATTGAAAAGCCATAGAAACAGAACTAGATTACGGTTCCAGGAAGGGACGAATGGGGAGTGATGGCTAAGGGATATGGTGGTTTGGCAGGAAATGAAAATGTTCTAAAATTAGGTAGTGATGACTGTACAATTCTGTGAATATCCTAAAAACCACTAAATTATATATACTTTAACTGGGTTACTTTTTGTGATATGTGAATTGTATTTCAATAAAGCTATTTAACTATGCCACATATATATTCTTCATTTATTCACTCACAAAATATTTAACGAGGACCTATCGATCTTGTATTAGTGATTTTAGAAGAAATAAAGATATTACTGTTCTCAGAGATCTTACACTCGATTAGACTGTACAAAGTAAAGGTAAAGTACAATAAGAGGTTACAGAGACTATAAAGTTTACATGCCAGATGCACAAAATATAATAAAACAAGAACATCTGGATTTTTTACATGGTAAAATATAACCTCTCAAATGTAGAGCTAAAATCACGTTTAATAGATAGTAAAAGCCCTGAATTTAAAGGCATGCAGTTGCATATCTAGCACAAAAGAGATGGTTAAGACATATGAAGAAGGGATCAGGAAACAACAGCCAAGGGACAGGCCTTCTTGTAGGAGGCACCTCTGAGAAATACTTTGGCAATGACAAATTAGGGAAGGGATTTAACATCATTGGATCTCGTTAGTGAGATGCACTCAAGCACGAAAGTATGTATATCATTGGTTAGCAATCTCCACACCTTGTAGGTGGCCACGGGATTACTTCTACAAATAGCTTCAGGAGAAGTTAGCCTGAGTTCCTCCTTTGGCTCTGCTTCTCGCTCAGAGGACGCCTAATAGGCGCTCTCCTACTAAGACTGCTACTGAGAGATTGCTGCTGAGATGCTTGCTCCTACTAATACTGACTGTGACTTCTAAGGTGCTTCAGTACCTGAAACCTAAAGGAGACCTACTCCGAGTAAGCTGGCGCAGCGGCCCGCGTCCAGACAGTTGAGTGGGCCAGGGTGGGTAACCTAGCATTCTGGCTCCAACAAGGCCGTGGTCAGAGCCAGAGTCACCACATCAAGGCCCGGACACCTTCTGTTTTTGTAAATAAAATGTTACTGGAATATAGTCATACCCATTCAGTTACTTCAGCTGCAAAGACAGCAGTAAGGATTTATCCCAGGAATACATTGATAAACAAATAACACCCCCCCACACACACACATACCATAATAGTACAAGAGGAAATGGTGAAACACTGGAAACATTTCCATTAAAACTGCAACAAAAACTCCCTCAAACAAATAAACAAAAAATAAATAAAATTGGGACCAAAGTCTTGGCAAGCAATTACACTTGACTCTAGACAACATGGGTTAGAACTACACAAGTCCACTTATCCTCAGTATTTTTTCAGTAAATACAGTTGGCCTTCCACTTGCAAATTTTACCTTTGCAACTAAATGCAGATCGAAAATATAGTATTCTCAGGATGCAAATTCCAGAATATGGAGGGCCAACTTTGTGTATCCTTGGATTCCACATAGCCAACTTTAGGACTTGAGTTTGAGCAGATTTGGGTATCTGCAGGGGTCCTGGAACCAGTTCCCTTTGGATACCAAGGGCTGTCTGTACATTCAAAATTGTAACTACTAGAAGTAGCTGGGACTACAGGCGTCCGCTACAATGCCTGGCTATTTTTTGGTTGTAGTTGTCATTGTTGTTCGGCAGGCATGGGCTGGATTCAAACCCGCCAGCTCCAGGGTATGTGGCTAGAGCCCTAGCAGCTTGAGCTAGAGGCACCAAACCAAGAAACTCTTGAACCTAGTAAGAGTTCTGTAAGTTACAGAAGATATAAAATCAACATAGGGGCTCGGCGCCTGTGGCTCTAGCAGCTAAGGCGCCAGCCATGTACATCTGAGCTAGCAGGTTCAAATCCAGCCCAGGCCGGCCAAACAATGATGGCTGCAACCTAAAAAAAAAATGCCGGGTGTTGTGGCAGGCGCCTGTAGTCCCAGCTACTTGGGAAACAGAGGCAGGAGACTCACTTGAGCCCAGGAATTGGAGGTTGCTGTGAGCTGTAATGCCACAGCACCCTATCCAGGGTGACAGCTTGAGGCTCTGTCTCAAAAAGTAAAATAAAATAAAATCAACATAGGGAAATCTATGGCCAAGTGTGGTGGCTCATGCCTGTAATCCTAGCACTTCAGAAGGATTACTTGAGGTAGGAGGTAGGAGGATTACTTGAAGCCAGGAGTTTGAGATCAACCTGAGCAACATAACAAGACCTTGTCTCTACAAAAAAATTTAATATTAGCCAGGTATGGTGGCACATGCCTGTAATCCCAACTACTCTGGAGGCTGAGGTAGGAAGATCACTTAAGCTTAGGAGTTTGAGGTGGCAGGAAGCTATAATGATGCCATTGCATTCCAGCTTAGGCAACTGAGTAAGACATTATCTCAAAAACAATAAAAACAGAGAAAAGATAGCTTAAGACTCTGGAAAAAGTACAAGGTTTACTTATGGATCCATATGGCCATTATAAAGGCTATGTACCTGAACTTATAAACTGAGTTCATTTAGAGCTGGTTAACACTATATTCTCTGCTTACTCTGGAACACTCTTAAGAAAGTCATAGGAAACCTGGTATAATTATCACAGGCTGTCACTATTTTCTTTTCTTTTCTTTTTTTTTTTTTTTTTTTGAGACAGGGTCTATAGTACAGTAGCAGGATCATAGCTCAAGGTGACCTCAAACTCTTGGGCTCAAGTAATCCTCCAACTTGAGCCCCCTGAGTATCTGGGACACAGGTATACCCCATCAAGCTTGGATAATTTGCTTTTTATGGACATGGAGTCTCACTATGTTGCCAAAGCTGGTCATAAACTCTTGGTCTTGAGAGATTCTCCTAAGTGCTGCGATTTCAGGTATGCACCACCATTCCCAGCTGGGAATGTTTTTCTAACATTACCTATACAGGAAAACAACCTTACTGGGAAATTATTTTGCTTTATCCATATGGACAATGCCAATACTTAAACTGACCAGCTATCCATTTACTATGATGTCCAGGAAGACTACGTACACATTTGCAGCTCAAATTTATTCCAACGTTGTACAATCCCTCCCTATAATTTGGATATCAATTTATTAACTTTCTTTTTTTTTTGAGACAGAGTCTCTCACTTTGTTGCCCTCAGTACAGTGCCATGGTGTCATAGTTCACAACAACCTCAAACTCTTGGGCTCAAGTGATTCTCTTGCCTCAGCCTCCCAAGTAGCTGGGACTACAGGCACCTGCCACAACGCCCAACTATTTTTACAGACGAGGTCTCACTCTGGGTCAGGCTGGTTTCGAACCCGTGAGCTCAGGCAATCCACCTGCCTTGGCCTCCCAAGTGCTAGGATTACAGGCGAGATCCACCGCACCCAGCCTAATTTATTAACTTTCTAAATTTTCTTTTGGGTCCAATATGCTATCCCATCTATATTTTCCTTTCTTATACTGTTCCTTTTTATCATATGGATTTAAGGGAGATTAAATGATAGATGGATGCCTTACCTGCAAACTGATCTTTTTTCTGCAGCTCTTGGACAGAGATCTGTGAAAGTAGAAATGGACGGAACAGAAAAACCTGACACCCCAGGACTGCAACATAGAACGCCGTTCTATCAGGCCAGAAGCACCCACATTGCTGCCTCAGAAAATGCCAGCTAGTGGGAGAAAGATATTTCTAGCAAGTTAGGAAAGTCCATGTTCCATAAGGACAAATCTCTATCTGTAATCCTGTTGCAAATATACAGAACTTAGATAAGGATGTTCACATTCCTATCTCACTGATCTAACATCAAAGTGTTAACTTTTGAACCAGTGATTTTTTTTCTCCCAGAAATTTATCCTAAGGAAATAATGAATGAGTAAAAAAGCCACAAGCCCGATCTCTTAAATTTAGTAAGTCCAGAAATTCTTCCTTCCTGTGATTTTCTGGTTTCTGCTCTGCAGGTGGCATAAAAGATCTCAAATTATGGGCAGCACCTGTGGCTCAAGGAGTAGGGCACCAGCCCCATATGCTGGGGGTGGCGGGTTCAAACCCAGCCCCGGCCAAAAACTGCAAAAAAGAAAAAAAAAGGGCTCGGCGCCTGTGGCTCAACGGGCTAAGGCGCCAGCCACGTACACCTGAGCTGGCGGGTTCGAATCCAGCCCTGGCCCACCAAACAATGAGACGGCTGCAACCAAAAAATAGCCGGGCATTGTGATGGGCGCCTGTAGTCCCAGCTACTTGGGAGGCAGAGGCAAGAGACTCGCTTGAGCCCAGGATTTGAAGTTTGCTGTGAGCAGTGATGCCATGGTACTCTATCCAGGGTGACAGCTTGAAGCTCTGTCTCAAAAAAAAAAAAAAAAAAAAAAATCTCAAATTAGATTGGGCTGTCTTGAAAAGGCAGGGTTCAGGGACGTAGGAACATTTTTATTTTTTAAAGCTGGAACCTTCAGTTTAGACTCCAAAAACATCTGTCTCTCTGGAAACTCACCATCTCCTATGATCTTGGTCTGGGCGCTTTGAAATTCTAACCAGCACTGCCAGGGCCCCAGAAAGACTAAAATGGGCAAGAGAGTCTCACAGCTTCATTTACTCCAGCTTCACTGGAGTGCTGCAGATACACCAAGAGACTCTAAATATTCGCCACCAATTGAAATTTATGTAGCATTTATTTCAAAGGGAGAATAAATCCAACACTGTTTTATGAAGGAATGTAACGTGGGGGTGGGGGAAGAAATTTGAAGAAAATGTATCTGGATTAGAGTCTCAGCTCTCCCACATACTAAGCTGTGTGCGTGTGGGCAAGTAACTTCACCTCTTCCAGCTTCAATTAATTCATATATAAAATAGCGATAGCATTTATTGCAGATGATTGCTGTGAGAACATCCTAAAAATGCTAGGCAGCACCTGTGGCTCAATGAGTAGGGTGGCAGGTTCAAACCCAGCCTCAGCCGAACTGCAACAACAAAAAAATTGCCGGGCCTTGTGGAGGGCGCCTGTAGTCCCAGCTACTTGGGAGGCTGAGGCAAGAGCTGGAAGTTGCTGTGAGCTGTGCCGCTATAGCACCTACCGTGAGACTAAATGAGATTAAGTGAGGGCGACTAAGTGAGACTCCGCCTCTAAAAAATAAAAAAATAAAAAATGCATAGCATTTTCTCTGGAAATGCTTTCTTCCTGGATCCCTTGAAGTGTCTTAAAATTTCCTATCGCAGGTTCTAGTCGGGCCATCTGCGCTCTTAGAACCAGGAAAGGTACAGTTAGATGCAGACTCCTACACAGTGCCCTTTACCTACAGTGAAAGGAATGCAAATGGAACCCCACCAGGGGTTCTGAGAACCTACCCTGAGTTAGTTGGGAGTCCTACTCTTGCCTTCTCCGAAAGACTTAAGAGTTAGAAAAGGATTCACATCCCCAAACCCAAAGTCACCGCACTTGAGGATAAAAGATTTTTCTTTGGTGGGGTAAAAAAACCCACAGTCATTCATGCCTTTCCCGTACGTCCCCCGAGTCTGGAAAAGCCATACCTGCCACCCTGTCACTGCCTCATTCTCAGCTCTGACTCCAAGCCTAGAATCAGGTTACAGCGTAGTCCAAAGACTAGAGGAGCAGCAACTTCCCAGACTTCACCAGCCACAAGTCTCAAAGCAAAACTACCGGCTTCCGTCTACTGCGCAAGTGTGGAAGTAACTGCCCACCTAGAGTTCCCTGTCTCCTCCGGGGTGTAGGCCTTCCATCAAAGACCACATTTCCCACAAGGTTCCTTTCCGGAAGGCTTCTGACGCTTCTTCCTCTTTTACTGGGAGTTCCTGAGTTAGTATCTCTGGGGGTGGTCTGAGAGACACGCTCACGTTTTCTTTAAGAAGGATATATAAAATCATTTTCATTTGAAAAGATAGCCATCAGAATTTTTAAGTACTGAAAAATAAAAATCAACTCTGTTTCTGTAAGGATGGTCGTGCTTATAGTGAAATAAGAAAAAATAAACTCAGTTTTTTTGATTTTGTTTTTGAGACAGTCTCACTTTGTAGCCCTCGGTAGAGGGCCGTTACTTCACAGCTCACAGCAACCTCAAACCCTTGGGCTTAAGTGATTCTCTTGCCTCAGCCTCCTCTGTAGTTGGGACTACAGATGCCCACCACAACGACTGGCTATTTTTTTTAGAGACGGAGATCTCGCTCTTGTTCAGGTTGGTCTTGAAACTGTGAGCTCAGGCAATCCACCCACCTCAGCCTCCCAGAGTGCTAGGATTACAGGTGTGAGCCACCATGCTCTGCCTCTCCTTGATTGCTTTTCAGCTAGTTGTTCATTGTTTGTGTATAGAAGCACTACTGATTTTTGTATGTCGACTTTTATCTTGCAACTGTACTGATTTCGTTTATTGGTTCTGAGAGTTTTTCAGGGCAGGCCATATGGCTCATGCCTGTAATTTCAGAACTTCAGGAGGCTGAGATGGAAGGATCACTTGAGTTATGAGCTCAAAACCAGATTGGGCAGCACACGTCTGTCCATGTCTCTTCAAAAAGAAAAAAAAAAAAAAAAAAAAAGGCTTGACTCCTGTGACTCAAGCGCTAAGGTGCCAGCCACGTACACCTGAGCTGGCAGGTTTGAATCCAGCCCGGGCCTGCCAAACAACAGTGACGGCTGCAACCAAAAAATGGCCGGGCGTTGTGACGGGCGCCTGTGGTCCCAGCTACTTGGGACGCGGAGGCAGGAGAATCGCTTGAGCCTAGGAGTTAGAAGTTGCTGTGAGCCGTGATGCTACAGCACTCTACCCAGGGCGATAGCTTGAGGCTCTGTCTCCAAAAAAAGAAAAAAAAAATAGCTGGGTATGAAGGCACAGGAGAATTGTTTGAGCCAAGGGAGTTTGAGGTTACAGTGAGCTATGATTGGCCCACTGCACTTCAGCCTGGGTAACAGAGTGGGATCCTACCTCTAAAAGACAAAAAGAAAGAGTTTTTGGTAGAATCTTCAGGTTCTTCTATATATAAGAGCATGTCATGTATAAACAGGGACAATTTGACTTCTTCGTTTCTAATTGGGATGGCCTTTCTTTCTTTTGCCTAATTGCTCTGCTAGAAATCCCAGTACTATGTTGGATAAGTGGTGAAAGTGGGCATCCTTGCCTAGTCCCAGTTCTCGGTGGAAAATATTTCAGTTTGTTACCTATTCAGTGTGATATTAGTTGTGTGTTTGTCACATATGGTATTTATTGTATTGAGGCACTTTCCTTCTATACCAACGTTATTGAATTTGTTCTTACAATGAAGGGATGTTGAATTTTATCCAATGATTTTTCTGCATCATTTGAGATGATTCTCTGGTTTTTGGTATTCTGTTGATGTGATATACCATATTTATTGATTTGCATAAGTTGAATTATCCTTGCATTCCTAGGATAAATCTTAATTTGGTCATGGTATATTACCGTTGTGACATATTATTGGATTCAGTTTGCTAGCATTTCATTGAGGATTTTTGCATCATATTAACAAGGAATATTGGCCTGCAGTTTTCTTTTTTGTTGTACCATCTTGTTTTGCTATCAGGGTTCTGCTGGCCACCAGAAGGAATTAGGAAAAGCTCCCACTGCTTAGGTTTTCTGGAATAGTTTGAGAACTGGTATCAATTCTTGAAAGGATTGGGTAGAATACAGCAGGGAAACCATCCAGTCTTGGACTTTGCTTTGTTTAGGAGACATTTTATTTCTAATTCAGTCTGGTTACATGTTACTGATCTGTTCCAGCTTTCTATTTCTTCTTGGTTCAATCTTGGTATATATTCAGGAATTTATCTGCTTCCTCTAGGCTTTCAAATCTATTGGCATAGAGTCGTTCAGAATAGTCTCTAATGATCCTTTGCATTTCTTTGGTATTTGTTGTGACATCTCCTTTTTGCTTCTGATTTTACTTATTTGGGTCTTCTTTTGTTTCTTAGTCTGGCTAGTGATTTGTTAATTTTGTTCATCTTTCAAAAACCAACATTTTGTTTCATCGATCTTTTGGATTTTTACTCTTTTTATTTTATTTTTTGAGATAAAGTCTCACTTTGTCACCCTCCATAGAGTGCTGTACCATCATAGCTCACAACAACCTCAAACTCTTGGGCTGAAGTGATCCTCTTGTCTCAGCTTCCCAAGTAGCTGGAACTATAGGCACCCACACAATGTCTAGCTATCTTTTTTTTTTTTAAGAGATGAGCTCTCGGCTCAGCGCCTGTGGCTCAATGGGCTAAGGCACCAGCCACGTACACCTGAGCTGGTGGGTTTGAATCCAGCCCCCGGGCCCGCCAAACAACAATGACAGCTGCAACCAAAAAATGGCTGGGCGTTGTGGCAGGCACCTGTAGTCCCAGCTACGTGGGAGGCAGAGGCAAGAGACTTGCTTGAGCCCAGGAATTGGAGGTTGCTGTGAGCTGTGATGCCACAGCACTCTATCCAGGGTGATAGCTTGAGGCTCTGTCTCCAAAAAAAAAAAAAAAAAAAAGAGAGAGAGATGAGGTCAGGTTGGTCTCAAAACTCATTAGCTAAGGCAATCAATCCACCTCAGCCTCGCAGAGTGCTAGGATTACACTGCATTCAGCCTTTTTACTTTAAAAAAAAAGTCTGCTTTGATCTTTATTGTTTCTTTCCCTATATTAATTTTGGGTTTGTTTTGTTTTTCTAGTTCATTAAGATGTATCATTAGGTTGTCTTTTTGAAATCTTGCTAGTTTTTTGATGCAGGTGTTATAATAGGTACTAATACTGCTCTTTATACTGCTTTCACTGTGCCCTATATGTTTTGGCATGTGTTTCTATTTTCGTTTGTTTCAAGGAATTCAGATATTTCATTCTTTTTTTTTTTTTTTTTTGAGACAGAGGCTCAAGCTATCACCCTGGATAGAGTGCTGTGGCATCACAGCTCACAGCAACCTCCAATTCCTGGGCTCAAGCGAGTCTCCTGCCTCCGCCTCCCAAGTAGCTGGGACTACAGGCGCCCGCCACAACGCCTGGCCATTTTTTTTGGTTGCAGCCGTCATTGT
>CAUYON010087781.1:0-45048 GCA_963573935.1 Arctocebus calabarensis
TCATTAACATTTTTTAGCAATACAGTGTCTTTAAAAATTAGCCTATATACTTTTTTTTAGACATAACGCTATTGCACACTTACTAGACTATAGGATAGGGTAAACATAACTTTTAATTGCTCTGGGAAACCAGGAAATTTATGTGACTCTCTTTACTGTAGTGGTCCAAACCTGCGATGAGCCCATGGTATCTCCAAAGTATGCCTGACCTGCCTGAAAAGGCTTCAGAGCCTTCCACAGAGAGGTGCTATAATCAGCAATCCTCACTTATCTTGTGACTGAATCTTAAACTTCTTTGTACAGTGTGCCTAGCAAAAAGGATGTTCCATAAGTACTTGAGGGTAAGGATGTGATTTATTTCTATCTCACTTCCCCCTTTTGGGAATATTTACTTCCTCTGAAAATCACATGTGGTGTCAAGACATATATCATGTGAGAAAACCCAGCGTGGTTCATTTGAAATCTCAGGGAGGCAATAAGCCGACCCGTTTGCGAAATCTGATCCCACATGGGGCTTCTCAGCCGCAGTCTCAGCCTGTCTTCTGATGTCATCCCAGGTGAGAGCCTGCAGACAGGTGCATATCCAGCAGGAGGATCCTAGGACTTCAGGCAAGAACATTCCCAAACTGGGACTCATTTTCACTTTTTTTGAGACAGAGTGTCACTTGGTTGCCCTTGGTAGAGTGCTGTGGTGTCATAGCTCATGGCAATCTCAAACTCTTGGGCTCAAGTGATCCTCTTGCCTCAGCTTCCTAAGTAGCTGGGACTACAGGTGCTCACCACGATGCCTGGCTATGTTTTTAGAGATGGGGTCTTGCTCCAGCTGGTCTTGAACGCCTGAGCTCATGCAATCCACCTGCCTTGGCCTCCCACAGTGCTAGGTTTACAGGCATGATTTTCATAAAGTTGCTGAGGGTGGCTAGGTCATGGGGGGCGGGCAGGAGTTCTTGCTGCCTTGGAACCACATAGTCCAGGTTCCTGCCTCAGCCTCACTTTTCTTGGCAGTGTGACCTTGGGTAAGTTGCTTAGCCTCTCTAGGCCCAAGTGTCCTCTTCTGGAAGAGGGGTGGATGTGCACCTACTCCACACAGTTGCTTGGGAGAGTTAAAAGGAAAGTGGTCAACAATGTTTGTTGCATAGTATGTTCACAACACATGTCAGTTTCCTTTTATTGATTTATTCTTTCCTTCACTGATTTTTATAAGAGTAGAACAGATGTCTAGCTCTGTGCGCTCTTCAATGCTTCTACCTGGAGTCCTGCCCCAACAGCAGTGCCAAGAGGTATGTGTGTGTGTGGGGGGGGGGGACGGTGGAGTTTGGGTTCAATTCAGCTGTTCTTAATTAACACAGCCTTGGATAAGGTGATGTCAAGGACCAGATGGGAAGATGCGATGTCCCTGCCTCCCAAGGGTCTTGTCGACAGAAGCCTCAGATACTGACAATGCAGGGTGTGGTCCTCACAGAAACTTTTGGCCTGTAGCAGGGCAGGCTATATAGTTTTCAGGACCCAGTGCAAAATGAAAACTATTAACTCCCTGCTCAAAATATATTATAGATTTCAAGACAGCAACAGCAGAACATCAAAGCTAGCGTGGGACCCTTCTAAGCGCGGGCCCCCTCTAAACACAGACTCTGTGCAATGGCACTGATCGCATGCCTGCAAAGCCATCCCCAGCCCAGAGTGACCAACCAAAAAGAAGTTCAATCCAGTTTGAACTCCTTTGCCCATTCAGCCTCTGTAACCCTGGTTGGCTATACGGACTCTTCAACCTCTGGCACCTCCAGCTCCCTGGCCCAGAAGGCCCGAGTCAGCCCCTGCTTGCAGGTTATGGGCCCCACAGGGAGTCCTCTGGGTCTTGCCCATGGGAGGCAGCCTAATTGTGTGCCCAGCAGTGCTGCCCATTTTTGGACTATGTTGGCCAGTCCAGCTGGCCCTGACTGCCATGTACAGAGCCTCTACCAGAGGCCTAGAAGGGAGTGTGGCAAGAGCTCTCAGCCTGTTTTGTTCCCCAGACTGTTGTCTCACACACTCCTTCCCTCCCAGGCCAGAAATCCCAGCTGCCTCCTCTCTGTCTCCAAGCCTCAGGGCTGAGCCCAAGAAATCTTCACCCCTGGCCCCCAGGCTCTAGTTCTTAAAGTGCTCATCAAGCTAAGAATACTTTCCACTTCCAAGCCTAGTGCTCAAACTTGCAAAACATCTACAATATGCCTACCTTTGCCCCAGGGAGATGAACCTCCTAGAGAGAAAGCAGAGGACAAACAGGCCTGAAACCTTTGGACCAAGGGGTTCATCTTTGCTGCTTGGTGTCTGTGCTTTGCCTGCAATGATGGCAGCCATGCCTGGGTGTGCACTAAGTTGGAGGCACCAGGCCAGCGATAGGGATATGTTACCTCATCAGTGGCTCAGCACTCCTGTGTCGGATGCTTACCTATTTGCAGAGGACAGGACAGGGTCTCTGAGAGGCTGCATCCCATAGACAACATCCCATAGACTTTCCAGATTCCTCACATTCCAAACTGAACTCATCACTGCCTGAGCCCAAACTGGTTCCTCCCTTGGGCTTCCCTGACCCAGTGTGGGAAGGCTTCATGCTCTTCTTCTCTCTTCTTTATCTCTACAACCGGGTCCCAAATCCTCTGGGTAACAACAGCACCTCAACATGAGCCAACAAGTCATTTGGCAAACACTGAGCCAATCTTTGCTCTTTGCAAATGGTTTCATTCCTTTCCTGGGCTTTGGACTCCTGGTATTTCAGTCTTGTCACTATTCTCCCTCGTAGAGTGACCATTGAGGAATTAGAATCCAACACATTATTCTTAGTGAAGCATCACAGGAATGGAGAAGCATGAATCCTATGTATTCAATTTGATATGAGGATAGTTAATGACATGGTGGGGCATGGGGGAAGGGGAGAGCAGACAGAGAGAAGGAGGGAGGGGGTGAGGGAAAGGAAAAGAGAAAAGAAAAGAAAATAGTGACTAATTCTCACATAAATTGGATTTTATTTTGACCAAAGTATATTACTTGAACATTAATTTTTAATTCAACTTGTTAATATGTTGTTTAGGATATTGCATCCTCATTTATAAGTGAAATGTGTTTGTCATTTCCCTTTATAATAATATATTTTTTCCAATTTTAATATCAGGTGTATCCAGATGAAGTAGAATGATTTTGAAGTATTTCTTCTTTTTGTATTGTCTATAAGATTTGGCATGATCTATTTTTTTAAATTATCTTTTATTTTTATTTATAAATATTAGTTGTCTATATTTTGAGACTTTGGAAAAAAATAATAAGTTAACTGATGACTCCATACTGAATCTCAGAGTCAAGCATTCTATGATAGACATACTCTTATCTGACAATGTGAATGTTACTTTTTTTGCATTAATATTGCTCAATATTTCATTGCAGCAATCGTCCGATTTCTTTTCTGAATGTATTTAACTTTGTTCATTCTTTACAAGGTTTTTGTTTCTAGTCCTTATCTTAAACATTGTTGTTATTAAATTTTAAGCCTTTTTAATTTTGTGAAGGCAAAAAGTGGAAACCGAATAAACACATGTATATGTATAGAGAAAATAAAAAAAAATTACAAATGAATAATTGCTGAATAATAATAGAAGCAAGCTTACCAACAAAAGTCAATAAAAAACTAGAGGCAGGTGATCCATCCTGGCCTGGTGGCATCTAGGAAGGGTTAGAGTTAGGGTTAGGGTTAGGGTTAGGGTGCTTGAAAGAAGCACAGGCCCACCTCTACAGGACAAGGGGTGGGGAAGGTGTTTCAAGAAGAAGGATCAGTATGAGGACAGACAGAGTCATGTAAGATAAAAGAGAAAGAGTCAGCGGTCACAGGAGGTGATGTTAGAAATATGACATGGGTCATGGAGGACCCATCCAGGTGATTGGGAGTCACTGAATATTTCTGAGCAGGAGAGGGACAAATCAGCAGCCTGCTTTTGAAGATCCTAGCTCCCTGAAGGAAGGGAGACAAGCCAGAAACTTATGACATTGGTTAGGCGACAGCCAACAGTGGGGCAGCGATGGCTGGAGCAGAAAAGGAGTGAGAGCTCACAAAAAAGATCGCAAGGGAAGAAATGGGAAGATCAATAATTGCGTCTAGCACTGGGGGTAGTGGGAGGAGATCACACTTGGCCACCAAAGACTGGTGACAATGATACTACTAAGATATAGTATAGAGCAGGAGTAAATTTGAGGGTGAAAGGGTGAATTTTTTCCCCTTAACATTTTACCATGAAAAATTTCAAACATATAGAAAAGTTGAATAAATTGTACAACAAGCACCGCTATACCCACAACCTACATCCCACCATTAAGTTTGCTAAATTTGCTTTATCACACCTATCTCCATTATCCATCCACCTTGTTCCGATTCATTTCAAAGTTAGTTGCACCCACCAGTGTACTTTACCCACAAACTCATTAGCTTGTATGTTGTTACCTAGAGCACAAAATTGGTTGTGTTTTTTGTCCACCCCCTTTTTTAAACCAATTGTCATATTCTTTCTTTATTTAGAATTTATTCTCTTTCACTCCATTACCCTGTTGAAGAACATTTGGGTTGCTTTAAGAATTTTGGCTATTTTGAATAAGCTGTTGTGAACATTTGTCCATTTTTTAAAAAAAATAATTAGGTTTGCACAAGTCTACTTTTGATCATGTTGACTTTGAGAGTCTTGGGAGGCATCTAGCTAAAGAGACCAGGAAGGAATTGGACATGCAGGTGGGTGGCTCTGACAGACCCAGAGCCTTGGGGCTGAGAGTATCAGTCTGGGGGACATAGCAGAGGGGCTGGCCTCCGAGACAGGTGGGCTCAGCTGGGTGGATGCTTTCAAACCTTGGTTTCACATTAGAACCACCTGAGGAGCTTTTAAACACTTCTGATGTCTAAGCCAGTGGGATCACCTCTGGGGCAGGCCCTAGTCATCCGTGTGTTTTAAAGCTCTGGAACTGACTTCAGGCAACAACCAGCCAGGGTTCAGAGTCCTGGGGCAGAAGGAGGAGACCACGGGATGGAATACAGAGAAGCGGGTGAAGACTTCGAAGCCAGGAGAAAAGATGGAGAAATAAAGAAGTGCAGGAGAACCAGCGAGGACAGTTTGTTTATCAGCAGACAATGTCTGCTGCCTTAAAATCTGTGAGACAGCTGAGAACAAGAACCCAGGGTCATCACAGTCTGACAATACATCCAGGACAGAAACCTCAGTGGCAGTGAGTGTAGACCAAGTCTCACTGCTCAAGGTGGACCAGCTGCATTGGCCTCACCCAGGACCTTGCTAAAACTCCAGCATGTTGGGCCTCAACCCATTCCTGCCTAACCAGAATCTGCTTTTTAATAAGATGCCCAAGTGGTTTTGTGCATATTAAGGTTTGTGGTGCCACTTATGGGAGCTCGGACTCCCGAAACTTCTGTAGAATGAAGGAATTAACCAAAACTTCTGCCCTTTGACCTCAATTTCCCATGACACAAGAGCTGACATGAACCTTCCTCCAGATAAGCAAGACCAGCGATATAATTCACAGAGTCCAGAGAAAAATAAATATAGGGCCTCTTTTTGAAAGGCCCATAAGGGCCAGGCATGGTGGCACATGCATGTAATCCTAGCACTCTGGGAGGGCCAGGTGGCTAGACTGCTTGAGCTCAGGAATTTGAGACCAGCCTGAGCAAGAGCAAGACCCTATCTCTACTAAAATTAGATAAAAAAACTAGCTGGCATAGTGGTGGACACCTGTCATCTCAGCTACTTAGGAGGCTGAGGCTGAGGCAAAAGGATTGCTCGAACCCAGGAGTTTGAGGTTGCTGTGAGCTATGACTCCATAGGCAACCCAGGGCAACAGAGTGAGACTCTGTCTTTAAAAAAAAAAAAAAAAAGCCTTTAAGAATTTTTTTTTTTTTTGAGACAGAGCCTCAAGCTGTCACCCTGGATAGAGTGCTGTGGCATCACAGCTCACAGCAACCTCCAATTCCTGGGCTCAAGTGAGTCTCCTACCTCCACCTCCCAAGTATTTGGGACTACAGTTGCCCGCCACAATGCCTAGCCATTTTTTGGTTGCAGCTGTCATTGTTGTTTGGTGGGCCCGGGCTGGATTCGAACCTGTCAGTTCAGGTGTACGTGGATGGCGTCCTAGCCACTTGAGCCACAGGCGCCGAGCCAACCTTTAAGAATTTTTATGATGGTGACAACCAAGCCAGGCCCTTTTGATGTGGGGCTGTGTGTGACTACACAGGTCCCACACACATGAGACTGGTAAGGTAAGATTGGGTCATCCTAGACTCATTCATGCTAGCCAATATAAGTTATGGGAGTTATGGCCAAACATGGTGGCTCACACCAGTAATCTTAGCACTGTGGGAGGCTGAGGCAGGAGGATCACTTGAAGTTAGAAGATTGAGACCAGCCTGAGGAAGAGCAAGACTCCATCTCTACTAAAAATAGAAAAAGTAGCCAGGCACAGAGATGGACACCTGTACTTCCAGCTACTCGGGAGGCAGAGGCAGGAGGATTGCCTGAGTCCAGGAGGTTCAGGTTGCAGTGAGCTACAACGATACCATTACACTCTAGACTGGGTGAAAGAGCAAGACCCTGTCCTGTCTAAAAACAAAACAAATTATGAGAGTTCTGCTTTGTTTTATTTTACTAACCACTATATTTAAAAAGTTCCAACCCCTCATCCTTTTTGAATTTATTTTTTCTTAATATACAAATAGAGACGGTTTCAAAAGGCAGTTATTTCTTATGTACATAATTCTTTCAAAAATACAAATATGCATGTGGCTATTAAACCGTGAATGGAAGCTCTATGTATTTATTATATAGGGAAAGACAACTTGTGCTCATTTATTTTATTGACAGTGAACAGATTTTGATATATTGCATTACAATACTGACTGCTAGATTTCTTGTAAAGGTTTAGTTTATATGTATTCTAGAGTTTTTCTTCACAATAAAAATAAGCCCATGCCAGTGTTTAGTAACCAATAATATCAATTCATTCAAATTTAACGACACTTTTATTAAACTAAGAATCTCATGTCACAGAGCATTCACAGTGCAGGAGGTCACAGTTATTGAAAAAATAAATAGCGGGCTAGATATATTATTTACAACTTTTCAATCAATGTCCCTGTTCTGCCTGTTCTCAAGAATGAACAAAGAAGGTGTGTTCAGCCCAGCATGCCAGAAATGGCTTGTGGGGGACTCAAGTTGTGTGAACAGTCCTAGAAGATCTTGGTTTTGGTTGTTTATAAGGAGCTTCTTTCAGAACACAACCATGCTCTATTTATCCGCTACTTGGTAGGTAAGAGTGGGACCCCAGGAAGATCTAAATGACTGGTGGAAACCATGCCCAGCCTGACCAGAGACATCTTGGATGGGTCTGGCCTCTCCTCACTCCGCCCTTTCCTTGGCAACCCCTGCTTCTGCCTGCGGGCCTGGCCCCATCTGGCTGACAGCCTTCTTTCCCTGCTAGCTAGTCAAAGCTCTCTTTTGTGTTCAGACACCAGCAACTACTCCCAGTTGGCAGCTGCCAGGCGGGATATGTAGAGGGCACCCAGCCTCACAGACCAGCAGCCTTTCCTCTGGGGCTTCCCAGGACCTGGCCATAGCAGCTCAGCCCCAGCTCTGTCCACTGGGTCCAAGCCTTGTGGAGGAAGCAGATAGTGGTCATGAGGTGTACAGCTCAGAGATGCAGGGTTGACAGGTGAAGGCAGAGATGCCCAGTGGCCAGAAAAAGAAAAAAGAAAAAAAAAACACCCTTGAAGAATATTTTATCTGGAAGAACAGAGCTGTCTTGCTCACATTCCAGTTGTTTTCAGGAGGAGCTCCTTCTACTGAAAGGGGACTGAGTGTTCATTCGAGATGGGTCTGGGCATTTCTGTGCTAGGAAGTCTGGAAAGGCAGCAAGGAGGGCTCTGTCATCTGGGACCCTCTCTTAGTGCACAAGGGCTGATCATACCACACCGTGCTTCTGGAAGCCAAGAGATGTACAAAGCAGCAACAGTCTGAATTCTGGCAACAGTGGGAACGGCTGTGGATTATGCCTGCATTTGTCACTGGGCTTTTAACTATCGAGCAGCTGATCCCCAGACCTGTAAATCTAACAGATGGAGAGCAAAGGGCTTGACTTTCACACAGGCACAGTGTGTATTTTCAGCTCTCAAGAGACGTCTCCCTGGGCCCCCTAGTACTGAACCAGGGTGTCCTGGCAGCAGACATTTCCCTAGCCTGGGGGAGAGCATGTTTTCATAGTAAGAACAGGGAGGAAGACACACAACTTTGACAACTGGACACTGACACTGTGAGATTGGACAAAGAAGGGCTTTGGAGACATACAGGGAAAAGAGGACGCCATGTGCACAAGGTGTTTGAGAATTTAGCACAGATAGAACCTGGGAGGCATCTGTCATTGAAAAGTTAGAATTGTTAACCCCCCTATCAAATAACCAAAGCTCTACCACCCACTGGCTTCCCTGCAAAGATAGTTCCACCCTGTTAGCAGAACAGGAGGAAAGTGCCTCTTCTCCCAACTTGAAATGTGAGCACCCATTTCCTTGAGTTGGACACATGATCACGTGAAAGACTGGACGTCTTCCTCCCGTTAGCCATCTGGCCCAAAGTTAAGCACGACACTAGTGTCCCAATCTCATTTTCTTTATTAACAAGCAAATACAACAACCTATATCAAATGCCATTCTAAAATTGGCTTCCTGAGGAGTGTGCCCTTGGGGGAGCAGTTCTCTGCAGCAAGGTGAAGGGACCTCAAAAAAGCTTGGTTGGCAAATGGTGCAGCTCAGCATGGGCAATGAGGCCTCATGGGACAGACCTGGGAAAGACCCCCTCACCTTTGTCCCCACTAACTGACACAGTGGGGGAAAGTGCGGGAAGATTTACCCAAAGTACAGAGGAGCCCTCTGTGTACTTTGAGAAGGCTCTGGGGGAGGCTGCCTGTTGAGCGGCTCAAGACACAAGCTACAGAGACCAGAAAACCCTGGGTAGCAGCTCACACCTGGTGAAGGCACCAGGAAGCGCAGCACTTTCTGTCCAGAGCTGGCTGGGGGATGACAGACTTTCTGCCACCCAAGGGCTGTCCAGAGAGCACTTTCAAAAATTTCTGGACATTTTTAAGGGCAGGCTGTGGCAACAATGTTGCCAAGAGGTGGACCACCTCAGGTGTCCTGGGTACATGTGCAAACTGCCCTCAGGGCAGGGTGACTCCCATAGAAATCATGTCTGCAGGGTAGTAGAGAGGAGGCCATGAGAATTTAAAGCACAGCCTATGGGTACAATCTCCTGAGGATTTTCACCATCATTGGCAAGTTGTTTAGTCAAGCAACAAGCATTGGCTAAGAGCCCATCATGTGGGCAGCACAGCCCCCTATTCCAGCCAGGGGAACATGGCCCTGGAGGGAAAGGGAGGGGAGGGGAGCGGAGGTGAAGATGAGGGACAGGAGACCAGCTCCTCCCTGGGGGGCCCATTCAACCAGGGCAGAAAGGTCTCTGCTTCTCCCGGGGTGAAATTCCAAAATGCGGCAACAGAACCCTTCTGGTGCCAATTCCTTAGGCCCCATGAATCCATTTCAACTTAAGGAAGGAGGGAAGAAGGGAAGGAGGGAGGGAGGGAGGAAAAGGTGAAGGGGAAGGAAGGAAGGAAAGGGCGTGGAAAGCAGCATCAGCTGCTGGTGCTGGGAATCCCCAGGGGGAATGAACAGATGGTCTCCTGGTCCCTCTTGCCTCCATTCACCCCCAACCTTCAGGAGAGGGAGGGAGCCCTGGATTCAGGGAGAAAAATGGCCAAGTGGATAGATGGGTGTCCAGCAAAGGCACCATCCACCCATTTCCCAAATTCCTGGTCTGTGTGGGGAGTCTCATGTTTTGTTTTGTTTTGTTTTTTGGAGAGGCAGAGTCTCACTTTATTGTCCTCGGTAGCGTGCCGTGGAGTCACAGCTCACAGCAACCTCTAACTCCGGGCTTATGCGATTCTCTTGCCTCAGCCTCCCGAGTAGCTGGGACTACATGCGCCTGCCACAACGCCTGGCTAGGGAGTCCCGTGTTCTGAGTGGTGATGCTCTTAGGCTCACAAATCCCCATTAATAGGGAAGAGCAGGTGGAAGAAACCTAGACCCTGAGCAGTGGGCTCTGTTTATGTCCACAGGAATGACTGCTCTCAGTGATATGTATACCCTACCTGGTTTAACCTGGCTCAGAGAAGGCTGGTGTCTCATCAGCTGCTTGGGTCTGTAAAGGAAGGGGACAGATGGGACAACAGCAAGAACTAGTCCCAATAGGCAAGGGATAACAAGCAGGTGAAGACTCAAAAGGGCAGCCAGGTGTGTGTACAAGGTGGAGACACAGGTTGACAGGACAGGCACACTGGGTTATAGAAAGGACAGGGGTGGGGAGGGGATGACGCTGACCTGCCCATGTACCCTTAAGCGCCCATCTCTCATTGCAGCTGACCCAGAACCTTTCTCCAGGGCCAGGTTCTCCAGACACTGCTCACCTTCCACTCTAAACATGCTTGGGCTGATAAGGACAAATTCTAAGCCAGAAATTGACAGGAACGACCTGCTCCTGCCTCTAGAGACATTTTCTATCTGAGAGCAATAGTTCATTTTTCTGTTCTGACCCCAATGAGTAGAACTAAATTTATTATTTTTAATTGCCTATTTTTATTGCAGAGTAATTATCCCATGCTAATTAGCTTTGGGAATAAAATACAGGAAGTAATCCTGCGTAGTGATGGAAAGCATAATTTAAAAATGAAGGCCTACTTCATCAAGCAGTTCTTTAAAGTTGTGATGGAAAAATATTTAGTAAAAAAAGAGATTTTTTTTCACCTATAGTTTACATATATTATAGTTTCCTAGTAATAATAAATGCATAGATCCTTTAAGGAAATTGGCACATTAAATTCAAAAGAAAATTAGCCAGGAGGAGTGCATTACATATTAAAATCTTTTTTTAGTCTCTAGTTGCAACTGCAGTATACATTATAATCTCAGACAGATTCTGCTGAAGAAGAGGAGGGTAATTAGGATGTGTTCTCTAAAAGCTATATAAGAATTCAGAAATTTGAAAACCAGCAGGGATGCCACCAGAGGCCATGTGTCTTGTGCCTTGCCGTAGCTAAAAATAGTTCTTGGTCATTTTTAAGGAAAAATAGAGACATTGGATATGATATTAGGATATGATCTGCGGAACCCAGAAGTCAATTAACTATTGATGAAGTTTTGACTCAAACAGTAAGAGCCAACCACAAGGGAAAAGTCATACCCACATTCACTCCTCAAGGTCAGCCAACCATGGACTGGCTGCCCTGGGAGGAGGGCAGGCTGGTGGTGCTCGGTGCCCCATTCTGCTACTTAACTACTGGTCATTGAATTAGACCTCCCCAAACCATGTTTTCTATTAAAAGGGGGTGAATAACCCCTATGTAACATCACAGGGAAATTTGAAGAACCAAAACAAAGACAGGAGGATTCTGGAACCTGGAAGAATCTGTAAGATGGGAGGGACCAGATGAAATAAACTAATAGATCAGAATGGTCCTGTGGGCCCTGAACTCCCCTGTAGCTCAAGTTTATACTGATGAAGCTACAGGGTCCCTAGGCCCCCCACTTTAGTGACTTTCTTAGGAAAATCACCCTTGTTCTCGACTTGAAGACCACTGAGCCCAATTTTGGGGTAAAGAAATCAAAAGAGAAACCTTAACTTGGTTACAGCAGCTACTAATACTGATGTGAACCCACAAGAGAGGCCTGGTGAGGAGGGGGAGGGCCCACGGTAGGCTCGTGCTAAAGGGGAAGTAAGGGGCACCAGTCTGAACACTTCCTTCTTTCAAAATTTAGAGAGCACAAATTTCAGGGTGGGTCACAATCTGTGTGTCTCAGGAAGGGTTCAGCTATTGGATTTAAACTCATCACCAAGGTCAGAGGGCCTCTGGTGAATTGCTAAAAATCTCCTTTCCTCTCTCATCATCACGGGTAGTTCACATACATTCTGTGCAAAATATCCCAATATTCAAAGTGCATCAGATCTGATAACTTTCATGATAGATATTAAAAAAATAAAAAACCTCTCTATAAAATTAACTGTGCTTTCTTTTTAGAAACCATGAATGGTATGTGTTCATAAATCTTTTTAATATATATTTGCATGCTATGAAGCTTTTTCTCTCTTTGAACCAGCCTCCTGTTGTTGGTCTTTGATGTGTAGCAAACTACATGGTTCAAGAAACTTAGCTCTGCAAATTCTAAATTATGGTTTTCATACTTGCCTTCATCTAACCAGAGAGCAATCTGTCATTTTTGAGGAAATCTCTCTTCTTGTCATTAACCAGCATTTCTGGCACACTCAGTCCAGTTCAGCAGGCTATGAAATTTGTTGAGCATATAAACAATTGGGTCTTTCAACAGGGTGGTTGTGAATCTAGAGCATTAACAAAGAAATGACAAACTCCAGTAGATAGTGCATTGTATCGCACAGAAAGTCTGGAATGTACAGCTTATAAACTACAGTCTCCCCTGTCTGTGAGTTAGCACCCATTTATTAGTCTTTCTCCTGTTCAAAACGAATGTTCCAAGATGATACACAAAGGATTCATTTCCCTACAATCATTTCTACTTTTTGGTCTGCATTATGATCCTTTTTGTATGGAATGATATTTTTCAAGTATGATGATCTATGTGATATTTTTAATATTTCATTGCTCATTCTCTGAATGCATCAATAAAAGTGATAAGAATATTCACTTGTTTTCTCTCTTCTGTGAAAAATTGTTTCCATTCTTCTAACTTTTCCAGGAAAGGGGGTGGAAATGTCTGGCATCATGGTCCCAAACCCCCAAAGGTTGAAGCCTGCCTCCTCCAAACCATGCAGGTGCTCCCAGCAGAAGTGGGAGGCTCCCAGCAGCACACATGTCCAAGGAGCCACCTCTGGCCCAAAGGTGAGGCTTGAGAACAACATTCCTATTTTGCACTTGCCCTAGGAGACCTCAGGCTCACTGACCGCCTCATTTCCGAGGCTGCCTGTGTAACAGAAAGACAAGCTGCACACAGAAGTCTTTCTGATGAAGGTGTGCAGGAGAGCGATGAGACACTTGACACGGCTCTGTGGCTAGCCGCTCTCAAAGCTGCTCAGATAACAGTCCCTGGATCCTGCCTCGCTGGGGCAGAACTCCAAGGAGGAGGAGGATGCCCAGCAGCCTGGCCTGTGACCAGGCAAAGACCACGATGGCTCTTCCTTCCAGTGTGTGAAAGAACAGACGGTGGCTGCCAGTGCAGGAGAGACCCATGGTGGGGGAAGGAGGGGAAGAGGAGGATGCAGGCATCACAGGGTGTCCAGAACAGCTCCCAGAGGAAGCAGCTCGGCTTTAATCATCTTCTCGGCACATTGGCAAGTTGACAAAGGTGAAGATGTTAAACTCTATCATGATGGAGAAGCACAAGAAGACGGCGTAGAGAACCAACACATAGATGCCCAGCTTCCGGTCCAGCCGCCATTTGTTTAGGTGGATACCGAGGACCTGGGAAGGAGAGAGCATGGTAGCTGGGCTCGGGGTGCAAAAATGCAAAAGGCATTTCTATTGCAAAATGAAACCTGAGTCAGGGACCACAGAACACACATATTCTGCAGGATGTGGACAAGAACAGTGGGGCACCATCAGGCTGATCCTCAGTTTGACTGGAATGCATTCCAGAGGTTTAGACCTGTCTGCTGAAAGGGGGAGTCTCTGTCTCTGCCCTGCTGACTCAGAATGCACAGTAGTTGCCCTCATGGACCAGCCCTACGTGGGCAGGCGTGCCACTTCCTCCCAGCCTAACTGCAGGCACCATAGTCCTCCCTCCCTAGGCATTCCTCAGGGATGAACGGGGTCTTTATCTGGATGTTCCATGCACTTGAGAAGTTAGCATTATGGCCTTTCATCCTCAGGACTCCTCAGCAAATTTTCCAAGACTCCTAGAGACCCTTGGCTTGGCAAACTCCCACTTGGGCCATCCCTCGCACGTGTGTGTGTCTGTGTGTGTTTGGGATGGAGGTAGAACACAGCCTGTCCCGCATTTTTCCCTGACTCTCCTCTGCTTCCCTGCCCTTCCTGCCTTCTGAGGGCCTAGGCACCTCATCAGAGCATGGAGTAAGGAATCATGGCACGGGTTCTTTAAGGACAGACCAAGCTGGGTTCAAATCCTAGTTCCGCCATTTCCCAAGTCTGCAGCCTTGGCTAAGTTGATTTCTTCTGTACAATGGCAATAACAATGGTACCTTCCCCCTTTGGGTGGTTGAAGGGAGTGAATATGTAAAGTGATATAGAAGTAAAGTACTCGGCACAGACCTGCCACGGAGGGAGGCAGGGTGGCCTAAGTTGCTGTGACTTCCATCCTGAAGGCTGTCGCACCTCCATTTACCAGCTCAGGTAGAAGGGATGGCTTCTCTCCCTGGACACTAGAGAGGAGACTAGACCAGGTGGCAAGAAGAATGGAAATGCACCTCACTTCCTCTGGCAGCTTATTTGCTCAAGAAAAAGGTTCTGGGACTGCTGATGCTCTTGCCAAAACTGGGCCGGGGCTCCTGTGAATATGCATGTTTCCTGGGCTTTCCCCCTCAGGATGGGGGAAAGGATGGAGCTGCACAGAGCCATATAAGTGACAAGGCAGAATTTGATGTAATAAAGTACGAATTGTAAAAACTCACGGTGAGAGCAACAGAGCCCAGCAACAGCACCACAGAATAGACCAGCCCCCGGCTGTTGATCTTCACCTGTAAAATCAAACACACGGCCCTGAGTCTCTGGTCTGCTGGGAGCCAATTCCTCCTGAGGGCTCAGAGTTCTGTGGTTGATTCATTCCAGAATAACCACAGGTGTTCACGAGTGAGCGTGTGGCCGTGGAGGGCTGGGGAGGCATGCACTCAAGTCACTACTCTGCTGGTCTGAGGAGACGGCCTGGGATGGGGACACTGTGCCAGCAGATGGAGATGAGGAGCAGGGGCACCCAGCAAAGATGGGCCCCTCCTGCAGATACCTCTGGTCTGTCCCAGAAACCTTCATGGACAGTGGGGACAAGGTGCCAAGGAGAAGGGGCAGTGCGTCTCCCAAGTCCTCCCCTGACACTGGGCCGACACCACTATCCTTCCTGGTAAAATGGTCCATCTTACTTACTCATCAGTTGGGAGGAACTTACTGTGGACCCATAATTAATAACCATGGTCTGCAGACCCCACGGTATGCCAAGTCCCACCAGGATGTCAAACACGTTGCTTCCAATGGTGTTGGAGACCGCCATATCCCCAAGGCCTGGAGGGGACAACCAACACATTTCTTTCACTAAGAGCAGGCTTCCAGAAACCTGTGTTCTTTCTCAGAACCCTTCCCTCAGTGCTATTCCTTAGGAAGGGATTCCTTCTTCATGGACTCTATGATTTTAAAACCCTTTTGTGAGTCCTAAGATCCACTCCCTTCATGAAATCTGAAGGCACTGTGTGGGTTCAAGTCCCACACGTTGAAGTTCGAAGCCCCAGCACTTCTGACCGTGCATGACCCTATTGGGAGACTGTGTCTTTATGGAAGTGACAGCTTAAAATGAAGTCACCCAGGGTAGGCCCTAACCCAACATGATGTTTTTATGTAAAGGAGAAATGTGAACATGGACCGCACACAAGGGGAATGCTGGGCAAAAATGAAGATGGCCAAGGAGAGAGAGGAGGGGCCTGGAACAGACTCTTCCTCAGAGCCCTCAGAAGGAACAAAGCCTGCCCACACCTGGATCTCAGAGTTCCAGCCTCCAGAACTGTGAGACAATAAATTCCCATTGTTTATGTCACCTGGTTTGTGGTAATGACGCCAAGTCCACCAGCTGATGTCCTCTGAGGACCCACCACAAACTCTGTCTTATTTATGCCCCCCGTTGCTCTGGGGGTGTGGGGTGGGGCGTTATCTTCACATGGCAGATGATGAAATTGGGGCTTGCAATATGCCTAAGGGCACAGTTTGTGAGTGGCCCAGTCTCAGGATTCTGGGTCCAGAATCCTTTATACAAAGCCATAATATGTACTTATGGCCTAGGCAAGGGCACTTATCACCTTGGATGGGATCTTAGGGTATCAAATGTCATTTCCTCGTGGTTTCTGAGGAATGAACTCCCTTTCTCCAACCAGATTAGATGCATCTCAGGAGCTGGGGCCCACATCATTGCTCTCCTACTTCGTGCCCAACTGTCCAGCATCATGGCACAATCCAAGGAACTTACTGAGTCAAGGGGCACATAAGAAAGAAAATTTTTATAAATAAGACTCATGCTGACTGAAATCTGTTCCAACCTGACCACATAGCCATACTTTGACATGACTATCCTAACTTGCTCACATACAAATGTTTCTGGAACAAGCAAGCTTGAAATAACAAATGCTTGTAGCCGCACCATTGCTTTGGTAGCTGAGCAGCTCGGCAGCATCTCAGGCTGGCATCTGGACAAGTGGCTCATCTCAATCTGACCAACTGCCCACCCTGCCTGCATTACCAGGTCACCTCCCGCTTCCCTGGGTGTTGATGAGGTGCCTCCCTCAAGGGTCCCATGTTTGGATTCACATCCCTCCTCCCTGCCTGCCCTAGACACTGTTCAGGGAGACTCCAATGTCTCGGCAGCTTAGTCCTGTTAGAGGTGGTATCTCCGGGAAACCAGTCTCTGGTGAGTTGTAGAAGCATGCCACATTTGTTGGGGATGGGCTATATGTACCTGGTGAGGAGGCAAGCACTTGTGCGACAGGTCAGGAGGGTACAAAGATGCTGCATTTGGGAAGGAGGGATGAGTGCTTCTTGTCCTGGGTGCACTTGTGGGGCTGCTAACAGCTGTGTGACCCTTGAGGACCCTCAGGACAGTTTGACTCAAATTCTAACGTGGACATGAATCATCTAAGGATCTTGTTAAAATGTAGATTCTGATTCAGTGGGTCTGGGACAGTGCCTCAGAGTCTGCATTTCTCACAAGCTCCCAGGCCAAGCCCATGGTGCCAGCTGGGACCACGCTCAGAGCTGGGAGGCTGCAGCGAGCCCAGGAGGCAGGACATCTGCATCAGAGCTGCCTGGTGGCCTCCTGCTTTAGGCAGCAGGCTCTGAACAGAGAGCCCTTTGTTGTCAAGAAGCTGTGTATTCTTTAACCTTGTCTGTGGGGGCTTCTGTCAATAACATCAATGTCACTCTTAGGCCAAGTATGCACCCTACCCCTGCCTCACCCTTTCTCGATATCTGCATTTCTATAATACATTCCACTGTAACCACTCTGAGATGATGTCTTGCCGCAGAACTCCATCTGTCCCTTGTTCCTAAAAGAGATATTTTGCTGACCTCACTGGGACCCCCATCCCTACAAGTCTTTTAAGTTCTGGCATCATGCCCTTTTCTCCCAATCTGAACTCCTGGGCCACTTGTTTAAACTGCACTTTCTCCTACCCCTTGACCTTCTTCCATATGTCCACCCAGCCAACTCCAACTAGGGACAAATGTGTCATCTGTGCATGGCTAGAGCTGGAGTGACTGAATCCCACCCAAGTTCATGTGACTGAACGTTGCCTAGACTCCTAGTGCGCATCAGCTTCCCTTTTACTCCCTGTATTGGGCTGAAGAAGTACACTTGAGACACTCCCACCACCAAATTCATGTCCACCGGAATCCATGAATGTGACTTTATTTGGAAAAAGGGTTTCACAGAGGTAATAGAATTATGAAGGTCATACTGAATTAGTTCTAATCTGATGACTGGTGCTCTTGTAAGAAAAAGTCTGGACTCAGTGCGGTGCCTGTGGCTCAAAAGAGTAGGGTGCCGGCCCCGTAAACCCGAGGTGGTGGGTTCAAACCTGGCCCCGGCCAAAAAAAAAAAAAAAACCTGCAGAAAAAGTCTAGACTCAGACACATCCAGGGGAAAGAATGGGCTGTGAAGACAGAGGCAGAGACTGGACTGCTGTAGCCGAAAGCCAAGGAACACTGAGATTTGTAGGCAACCACAGAAGCTAGATTGAAGCAAGGGAGGGCTCGTCCCTAGATCCTTCAGAAGGAGCCTGGCCCTGTCAACACCTGGAGTTTAGACTTATACCTTCCAGAGCTGGGAGATACTAATATCTGCTGTTTTAAGCCTGGTTGTTATAAGCCACCAGCTGTTATGGTGGCCCTGGTAAACTAATACACTCACACATTTTACTCCCCTTAGCTGCTGTCCCTAACTGTCCCCATTCTCTGTAAGGCTCCTGCCTACCTCCAGATACACTCACAACCCTTCTCTTTGTCACGTATTGTCTCAGGCCTCACTGACAACCAACGGACCCTTTCTCTTATCTGGGAATAAAATGACCTATATGTCCTTCCAAAGCCAATCTTTCTCTTAGGGCACTGTTCCCCTCTCCTGTCTCCTGTGAGATTCTGCTCCATCACACACTGTCCCCACCCCTCTACTTCCGACCTCTGACCTGTGAGACAGGGCTGTGCAAGTCCATGGTGGGGCACTTCTCCCCAACAGGAAAGGGGCAGTGAATGAAGCCCAGACCCTCACAGCTGTCTTGCCATCATCGCCTCATCGTGCTCTGCTTGCGACATTTAGTAAGCCCCAAACAAAAGCCACCACACAAACCTTGCTAACATCATACATGCTTTAGAAACTAGAAGAACTGGAAAAGAGTTGGATGCGTCGGACTCACTTTGTCCCCCTGGGATGAGAACATTTCCTGTTAGCAGCTTATTTGCTGTATAAAGTCTGGGCTTGTTCAGTGTCACACTCAGAACATGTTATACAACCACTCCAACAAAAGCTTCTTGAGCTTGGGAGGAGTTCATTCATTGTGGTAGTGTTCTCTCCACAGATGGAAGCTAATAAACGATGCTGTCTAGATGTCAGTTTTCTCCATAGCAGGACTCGGCAACTGTCAGTCCTAAGTACCACTAGTTGGCCAACTATAACTTGGGAAGGGACAGCAAGGGGACCTGCACAGTGATGGTGATGGCTGTGGGGGCTGAGGCATGATCCATACCTTGTCTCGCCACAATTAAGCTGGCCATGCAGTCTGGAACACTTGTCCCTGCTGCCAAGAAAGTAATGCCCATGATGACATCAGGGATCCCAAGTGTGTATCCAATAATAGTCACCTGTAGAACAGGAGGTGGAGACATGAACTCACAACAACACAGAGCATGTGGACTAAAGAAATATTCCTATTATTAAGACATCATAAAGGTAGGAAACTGGGTTATTTTGGAATTATGGGGATTGTTTTCTTTTTTTTTTTTTTAAACAATGAATGTTACGGTTAAGAAGTTGAAGGTTGGAAGGATAGAGGAAAGAAAGTTTTGTGTGTGTGCACATGCTATATAGGTGCTTAGCCCAGGGATGCTACTCCAACCCAGCTTTACTCTTGCTTCTGAGCCCTCCTGATGCCAAGGCTTCAGAAAGGGAAGAATGCTGAGTCCAGGGCTCAGGGACTGGTCCTGGCTCTGCCATGACTATCCACATGACCTTGCAAAAGTCAGTCTCTTCAACTGTGAAGTGCGCTAGAGAAATGTATAGTCCATTTCTAAAGCCTCTCCCTTTGACACTGATATTCAAGAATCATTCTTCTAATCCTGGAGATGAAGGATGCTATAGGTGGTGGGGTTAGGGGATGGCAGATGGAACTTCCCTGCTCCCTGGCACCCCGTTGGGGCATGATGAAAGTAAGTGCAGGACACTCAGGTGGGACCCCCTGCTTTGGCAGAGATTAAGAATAACAAGGGTGCTATCTTCTTTGTGGATTTTTACTGGCAAGGTCATTCTATTCCTCCAAACTGAAACTATCTGAAGTTCAAAACCATTGGTAAGAACACTCCAGCAAAGTTGTCACTGGTCCCCCTGCTTTAAGAAATGGGGGTAGAATTTGTAAGTCAAAGTAGGAGGGGTGGGAATGTCTGGCGACAGTGGCAATCAACAGAACCAAGTAATAACCCTGTTATTTTCTGTATTTAGAGAAGAAATAATTCCACACAATTAATTTGATCTTCCTAATTCTCATAAGCGCTCAAATGTCATGAGATACATTTTTATTTATAACATTGTTTAAGGAATATACTTTTAGTAAGAGAAACCATTGGATACATCCTCCCCCATCCCTCCTTTTTTTTTGAGACAGGGACTCACTCTGTTGCCTGGGCTACAGTACAGTGGTGTCATCATAGCTCACTGCAGCCTCTAACTCCTGGGCTCAAGTGATCCTCCTGCCTCAGCCTCTCAAGTAGCTGAGGTTACAGGTGTGTACCACACCCAGCTCATTTTTCTTTTCTTTTCTTTCTTTTTTTTTTTTTTAAGAGGTGGGACCTCATTTTTGCCCAGGCTAGTCTCAAACTCCTGGCCTCAGCCTCCCAACAAACACGGAGGATTATAGGCATGAGCCACCAAGTCTGGTCTAGATACTTTCTTTAAAATGTAAAGATGGGCTGGCCTGTAATTCTGCTAAAAAAATTAAAATTCACAAATTCATTTAAAGCATGGTTTTTATCACCTTTGATTGTCTTCTCTTTCTAGGGAGTTTAGATGGTAACTACTTCTAGCTCTCTCCCCACTCATATACACACAGTTACAGAGATTTTAATCTTCATTGAACAAAATCCAGGAGCAGTACTGGCTGCATCTCATGATGAAAGTGGCTAATGTTTACAGTTATGAGCAACCAGTCACCCTGCAAGCTAAGATCATACTGAACAGAGACGAAGTAAGATTAGGTTGAAAAATTGGGCATGCTATTTACAAACATTAATTTGACATGAGAGGGCAGTTTGAGAGATCTCTCACTTGGTGGCCAAACTGTCTATTATTCAGTGATGTTGTGATCATCATGCTGCTCTCAGGTAATCAGCCCTAACTGGCCGTTGGTTGCAGTCAGTGACTGACTACTGGCTGCTTTAGACAAGGCCAAACCAGAGTGGATTAGGGGTGAGGTATGGAAGAAAGCAGGTCAGGAGGGATGTGAGTGAGATCATGGGGGATTTGGAGGTTTGAGGGCTCCTATGTCCCCAATTCAGCTGAACCAAGGCCAGGAAGAGTCAGGTGTGTGGGATGGGGCAGATGCTGGGGCCTGGTGGCTTAGAGTAGTTCTGCCCCTCTGAGTCACATGACTTGTCCCATTCATTAAAAGACCACCATGGAGTGAGTCCTGAGCTTCCTTTCTGCACACAGAGTTCTAAAGGGAGTCCCAGGTGAAAGGGGGAAAGGGAGGAGGTTGAGGCAGTGCCTCCCCCATAGGGAGGCCCTGCCACAGGGACTGGAAGTTGGTGTGTGAGTGGGAGGTTTAAGGACACTCAGAAGGGCTGGAGCCAGTTTGTCTGTGCTTCTCCCTGGGGCACCCCTAGGCAAGGGAACAGCTAAGGGGGAGATGTCGGGAAAGGACCTCTCCCACTAGCAAAATAGCCCCCCATACTGATCACAGCAGCCGTTTGCTCAGGCTCACAATACACAGAACCCTGGGAGGGACAGGGGAATCGATGACAGGCTGGGTGGGGGAAGAGCCAGGATGGACCGAGTGCCTGTAATATGCCAGGCTCTCTTTTCATTTTCCTAATAGCCTTGTAAGAAAGCAGTGATCACTCCCACATTGCAGAGGCGGTCACCTTGGCTCAGAGAGTCGAGTCACCTGCCCTTTAAGGTTTCATGGCTCACATGTGGTAGGACTAGGCTGCAAATCTGTTCTCATCCTGCAGCCCTGGGTTCCCCACCAAACTGCATTTTTTCTCTGGAGTTAACGGAAAGGCTGCCCTGTGCTTACAAGGAGCGTCTACTGGCCCTGCTATTTCTCAAATCAAGACTTGCTTGCCTTCTCTGCTGCTGGTTCCAGATGTTAAGAGGAAAATGAAATGACTAAGTGATAACCACTAAGGTGTGAAGGGCTGGCAGGTGAGCTTTGCCATCAAGAGAAACGCAGCCATGCAGTAACTACTTCTCGTCCTCCTCCCAGGCTCCCCACTGGGGAAGAGGGGGGAAGAGGGGACCCTGTGCAAGGTACACAGAGAACAGGAAGGGGGCTCCTGACCCAGCCCAGCCCCACCTGGTCACAAAGGTTTATATGAGGAGCTGTTGCCTGTGGCCTTGAGCGCTTACAAGGAGCTACACGGATGCCTCTCCTCCTGCAAAACTCCTGTCTGCTGGCATCTGAAAACTCCAGGAGCAAACTGAGCTCAGGGTAGTGGTTGATATCATGGACTCAGGGGATGAACCCCTGGGTTCTAATCCCATCTGTAGCACTCACTAATTGTGTAACCTTGGGGAAATTACTCAATCTCTCTTTCCTTCAATTTCCTCATGTATAAAATGGGAATAATAATACTTATCCCATGGAATTGTTATGAGGATTTTAAAAATAACTTATGTGAAGTGCTTAAATCCATGCTGGGCATATGGGTGGGGGCACAGAAAGAGCTGCCTCTTGTTCGTCATCATCTCCCACTGACTCCAGCCCCCTGCCTTCCCATTCCCTGGACCCTAGAAAGGAAGGGGGCCTCGTGATCAGCTATCTTGTCACATTCCTCTGCCCATCCCAGCAGAACGGAGTGTCTCAGGCTGCCTGTGTGAGGGTTCGTTTCCTCCTCCATGCTTGAAAGCAAGCACTGTACACAGCATCCCTGGTACACAGCTCAGCACCATGTACTCCCTAAAACCCTTTCTCCTGAGAAATAACCTTTAGTGGATGAAGTAAGTGACTTGCCCAAAGGTGCTCAAGGTGCCCTTGAGCCTGATGCCCCCTCCTGTGCTTGGCAGAGCCGGGCAAGGACTGTTGGTATAGTTCACTCCCGCCTTTGCCACTCACCAGCCACACCATGAGGTAGGAAAACACAGCAATCCACAGCGTGGCAGTGATGAAGGTGGCCATGAAGAACTTCTCCCAGCGGGGCTTGCTGCAGTTGGGAATGGTGATGCACAGGAGGAAGATGAGCGGCCAGGTGAACAGCCACTTGGCTTTGTCCCCTCTTGCCTCTGCAGGGGGATGGGGAAGAACAAGAATGAGGTGGTTACACATTTGACAGCTTATTTTTCAAGCAAAATAAGAGAATGTCACCCAGATGACTCCAAGCCACTGACCTCACAGAATCACGGCCCTCCATTAAGTCATTCTGGAAATAGCAAGACCAGTGTTTGTTGACTGAATAATTTTAGTCAGTTTCAATCCTTTATTAGACATGATCAAGAAAGTTCACCCAGAATGAGAACAGACTTACCCAGAAGAGCTGGAATGGGGATGTGGGATACAGATGAGCTTTGGAATCAGAGAGACTGGGGCTGGAAGTCAAGTGACCTCAAGCAATCCCCTCAAGTCCCCTTCTTCCTTTGACAGTAGCAGTAACAATAATATAACAATAATCAACATATACGAATTCACTATGTGCAAAAGTCAGCATGGTGCTAGGTACTTTGCATGTTATTAGTTTCTTCATCTGTTAAATCGGAAAATTATGTCTTTCTTGGTTGTTGCAAGAATGATGGGATAGAGTCTATAAAAAACACCCAACATGCACAGCCAGGCACACAGTAGGTGTTCCTTTGCTTGAAGATCATTTAACTGTGGCAGGTGTAAGACTAATGTGGGTGGGCTGCCTGGTGGTCCAGATCTCACTGGCCCCTACCTAGAGAATGCACACCTAATTTAATGAAGGAAAAGTGCCCTCAATAAGCACTGAGCACTTAACAAATACAGTGTCCTTAACCAGCCACTGAGTATGGGTGTGCACATGCAGGTTCAAAACCCACCTGCTGGTCAACAAAACAGTGGGGGATGGTCCCCTGAAGATTTTCTTCTGTATAAAAGCAAAGAAAACAAGGGCCACAACTGTCGGATGAAACTTTTTTCAGAATTCTGAAAATTAACCAAAGGTTTATAGAAAATTTAAGAAACTTAAGAAAATCAGCTGGAGCTCAGTAAGAACTGTGAAATTTGTGGAATTTTACCTTTCCCTGTTTGTATTCCTTTCACCAGCTCTGGAGTAGCTTTGAAAGCTGGCAGCCTTCAATCACAGTGAAAAACAGCAGCTGACAATCAAAGCAAAAATAGCAGCCTATGGTGGCACCTGTGGCTCAAAGGAGTAGGTGCCAGCCCCATATGCCGGAGATGGTGGGTTCAAACCCAGCCCCAGCCAAAAACTGCAAAAAACAAACAAACAAACAGCAACCTAGCAGCTACCAGAGGGGACATGACCAGGTTGGAGGACTGGCCAAGTCCATTCCCAAGGAACTGTTAATGGTGGTTTCCAGAAAGATCCCACTTTTAAGGCAGTCTTTATTTTCCTTGAACCTGAAACCCAGCACAAGCACCCTTTTCCTTGGTGGGGAGGTGGGGGTTGTTGAAAACAGAGGCAGTTATTAAATCAAACTAGTGGAGGCAGCAGATAACAGCTGGGGCAAGCAATAGGCTAGCCAAAAAGCTTAAAAAGAAAATCTGGGGAATGAAATATCCACAGTGGGCTTTGAACAGCTCTTACGTACTTCTTAGAATCTAAGAGACCACGAGCATGTGTAGGGCTGTGCCCAGGGTTGTTCCACGTCAGGAAATACTCAAGAATGCCACCTCTGCCTAACTGTGAGGCTCTAAGAAAGTAATAGGTAAAGGCAAATGTGTAGTGGTAAAGTGCCTGGCTTTACCCCAACACACAGAACCCCTTGGCAAGGGCTGGGAGAACTATCAGATGCAGGCATTAAAGAAAATCTCTGTCTAGTCATTAGCTGACATTTAGGCTAATGTAGCAGAGACTTCAGTGGCCACACACTACAAAGAATACAGATTTTACAGAATTGGTTTAGAAAAGTCACTAAATAAACAAGCTAAAATAATAAACAGCAACAACAAACCCTGTGAAGAGTAAAGAATCAGATTTCTAGAGTTGTAATATTATATTATTTTAAACGTCCAGCTTTCAACCATAACAATGAAAAATTATGAGACATGCAAAAAGAAAAAAAGAAACCCAAGATTTTATGGACCATATGCACACAAAAAAATTTGGCCAATAGAAACTCTCTGTGAGACTAACTCTCTGTCCTCTCTGTGAGGACATCCCAACACTGGATTTATTAGATAAAAGCTTTTTAAAACGCTATTTAAAAATATATACAAAGAATTTGTTTTGTTTTTTGTTTGTTTTTTGTTTTTAGAGACAGAGCCTCACTTTATTGCCCTTGGTAGAGTGCTGTGGCATCACAGCTCACAGCAACCTCCATCTCTTGGGCTTAGGCGATTCTCTTGCCTCAGCCTCCTGAGTAGCTGGGACTCAGGCACCAGCCACAACGCCCAGCTATTTTTTTTATTGCAGTTTGGCCAGGACTGGGTTTGAACCCACCACCCTCAGTATATGAGGCCAGTGTCCTACCCACTGAGCATACACAGGTGCCACCCTACAAAGAAGTTTTTAAAAGCTATCTAGAAGACTAAAGTATAAGAATGATTTCTCACCAGAAAATATCAACAAAGAGAGAAAAATGGTTTAAAAAGGGCTGCGCACAGTGGCTCATGTCTGTAATCCCAGCAATTAAGGAGGATGAGGCAGGAGAATCATTTGAGGCCAGGATTTGGAGACCAGCCTGTCAAACATAGTGAGACCCTATCTCAGCTCCAGGAGTTCAAGGTTGCCATGAGGTATGACAGTGTTCTGCTGTACTATAGCCTAAGTGACAGAGAAAGACCTTGGCTCATAAAAAAAGTTAGAAAGAATGAAATAGAAATTCTGGAGTTGAGAAGTACAATAACTAAAATTCACTAGAGCAGATTTGATCAGGCAGAAGGAAAAAAATCACCAACCTTGAGGACAGATCAACTGAAATTACTTAGTTTGAGGAATGGAAGGAAACAACAATGAAGAAAAATGAATAGAGCTTCAGAGACCTGTGAATACCATCAAGCAGACCAATACATATATAATGGGAGTGCAGGAGCAGGGAAGAAGGATAAATAGGCAAGAAGAATATTTGACAATACATGAATGATATGTTCAGAAGTCCTCCCAAATGTGATTTAAAACAAATATATATATTCATTTAAGATACACATTCTTCTGAAGTGCACAGAAGACATTCTCCAGGACAGACCATATGTTAGGCCATAAAATAAGACTTAATACATTTAAAAGGACAAAAATCATGTGATGTTCTCCAACCACAATGGAATAGAATTAGAAATCAACAACAAAAGGAAAACTGGAAAACTCATAAATTTGTGGAAATCAAATACCATACTTCATATTAATAATCAATGGGTTAAAGAAGAAATCATAAACAAAATTAGAAAATATCTTGAGATGAATGAAAATGTTGTAATATCCCAAAACTTATGGGAGGGAAAACGGTTCTTAGAGAGAAATTTATAACTATAAACACCTGTGTAAAAAGTGGAAAGATCTCAAACCAATGATGTAACTTTACTCTTAAAGAAACAAACAAATAAAAACAAAAGAAGAGCAAATTAAGTCCAAGACAGCAGACAGAAAGAATCAAGGTTAGTATGTAAAAATTACAGAGAATTAAAGAAATTGAATGTTTATTTTCTGGAAAAATCAACAAAACTGATCAACCTTTAGCCAGACTGGCCAAGAAAAAAGACGATTCAAATTACTAAAATCAGGAATGAAAGAGTAACATCACTATGAACATTAAAAAAATAAAAAATAATTATTAGGGAATACTATGAACTACTGTATGTCAACAAATTAGATAACCTACATGAAATAGACAAAATCCTGCAAAGGCATAAACTTTCAAAACTGACTCATAAAGAAAATCTGAATAGACTTATAGTAATAAAAAAATTTCCCTTAGTAAAGCCAGGACTAGATGGCATTATGGTGATTTCTGCTAAATGTGTAAAGAAGAATTGCACTTTATAAACACTTCCAAAAAATAGAAGAGTAAGGAACACTTCCTAATTCATTCTATGAAGCTGGTATTACCCTGATACCAAAGCCAGACAAAAAAAATCAAGAAAAAGAAAACTCCAGACCAATATCCCTTATGAATATAGATACAAAAGTCCTTAATAAAATTCTCACAAATTCTAAGCCAAATGCAGCAGCTCATGCCTTTACTCTTAGCACTGAGGGAGACCAAGGTGGGAGGATCTCTTGAGCTCAGGGGTTTGAGACCAGCCTGAGCAAGAGCGAGACCCTATCTCTACTAAAAATAGAAAAACCAGTCAGGCATTGTGGTGGGTGGCATAGTCCCAGCTACTAAGGAGACTACGGCAGGCAGATCACTTGAACCCAGGAGTTTGACATTGCTGTGAGCTAGGCTAATGCTCTAGCACTCTAGCCTGGATAACAAAGTGAAACTCTATCTCAAAAAAAAAAAAATTTAGCAAACTCGATCTAGCAACCTATAAAAAAGATTATACACCATGACTAAATAGAACTTATCCCAGGAATGAAAGCTTAGTTCAACACAAACTACACCATGTCAATATAATAAAGAACAAAACCATGTGGCTCAGCACCTGTAGCTCAGCGGCTAGGGAGCCAGCTACATACACCAGAGCTGGCAGGTTCAAACCCAGCTCAGGCCTGCCAAACAACAATGACAATTGCAGCCAAAAAACAGCCAGGTCTTGTGGCAGGTGCCTGTAGTCCCAGCTACTTGGGAGGCTGAGGCAAGAGAATCACTTCAGCCCAAGAGTTCCAGGTTGCTGTGGGCTGTGACGCCACAACACTCTACCAAGGGTGACATAGTAAGACTCTGTCTCAAAAAAAAAAAAGAAAAAGAAAAAGAAACTACAAAATCATCTAAATTGAGGCAGAAGGCATTTGACCAAATCTGGGGCTGCCACAGCCCCAGCCAATGGGGTTTTTACCATTTTATGATAAAAACACTCAATAAACTAGGAACAGAAGAAACTTCTCAGCCTGATAAAGGGTATCAGCCTGAGAAAACCCCACAGCTAACACTCACGCTTGATGGTAAAAACCTGAAAGCTACCCCCCTCACTCCCACTCAGTATCAGTAACAAGATATTGACACCTATTCTTGTCCCTTCTGACACTGAACTAGAGATTTTAGCAAAGAAAATTAGGTACGAAAAAGTAGTAAAGTTTGCTCAGATCAGAAAGGAAGAAGCAAACTTATCCCTAGCTGTAGATGACATTATCTCGTATACAGAAAATACTAAGGAATCCACAAAAAGACTATTAGAACTAGTAAGTTCAGCTAAACTGTCAGATAAGTGATCAATATGCAAAATTCGGTTGTATTTCTATATACCAAAAATGAATTATCCAAAAATGAAATTAAGAAAACCATTCCATGTATAATACTAGGACAAAGAAAAAGTATATTTGTATTTATGTAATGAAAAAAAGTACAAGACTTATATGCTGAAAACTACCAAACATCACTGAAAGTAAAGAAGGCCTAATTAAATAAGAAGTGCTTATTTAATTAAAGATAAGTTGATCAATGGAATAGAATTTAGAGTTCAGAAATAAGCCCAGACATTTAAAGTCAATTGACCAGGGTGTGAAGACAATTCAATAGAGAAAGAATAGTCTTTTCAACAAATAGAATAGGCCATCTCATGCCTGGCAATCCCTCACGCACTGCCTTTATGCCCAGGGAAGACAGGGGGACCTGGAAGTTCAACTACTTCCTTCAAATTATTCTAATTTTGAAGGATTATCCAAAATGCTTCGTTGTGGGAGCAGACAACGTGGGCTCCAAGCCGATGGAGCAGATCCACATGTTCCTTCAAGGGATGGCTATTGTGCTGATGGGCAAGAACACCATGATGGGTAAGTCCATTTGAGGGCATCAGGAAAACTACCCAGCTCTGGAGAAACTGTTTCCTCATATCCAGGCAATGTGGGCTTTGTATTCACCAAGGAGGACCTCCCTGAGATCAGGGAGATGCTGCCGGACAGTAAGGTGCCAGCTGCCCCATGTGAAGTCACCTGTCAGCCCAGGATACTGGAATGGGGCCAGAGAAGACTTCCTTCTTCCAGGCACTAAAATCTCCAAGGGCACCATTGAAATCCTGAGTGATGAGCAGCTAATTAAGACCAGAAATAAAGCAGGAAGCCAGTGAAGCCACTCTGCTCGACATGCTCCTTTGGGCTGGCCATCCAGCAGATTTTTGACAATGGCAGCATCTATGACCCTGAAGTGCTTGACATTATAGAGGAAATGCTACATTATTGCTTCCTGGAGGGTGTCCACAATGTTGCCAGCATTTGTCTGCAGACTGGTTACTCATCAGTATCCTGTTCTATCATCAGTGGGTACAAACAAATCCTGGATTTGTCTGTGGAGCTGATTGTACCTTCCCACTTACTGAAAAGGTCAAACCCTTCTTGGCTGGTCCATTTCTCCTGTGGCTGCTGTTCCTGTGACCACCACCACCACCACCATTGCTGATCCTGCTGCTGCCACAGCCCCAGCCAATGTGGAAGACAGGAAAAGTCAGAGGACTCAGACTAGGATTTGGGATTTGGTCTCTTTGACTAATCAGCAAAAGAGAAAACCCAGCCAGCTTTATTTGCAAAACAAGGAAATAAAGAATTACTTTTCTTTAAAAAAAAAATGGTGCAGAGACAGCTAGATATCCATACACAAAAGAACAAAAATGGTCCTCTACTGCATACATATGGAAAAATTAAGAAAAAATAATTGAAGACTTAAATATAAGAGCTACAACTATTAAAAAAAATGGGCACAGTTCTTCATGATCTTGGATTAGGCAATGGTTTCTTAAAAGACATCAAAATCACAAGTGACCAAAGAAAAAATAAATTAATTGGCTTTTATCAAAATCAAAAACTTTTGTGATTCATAAGACACTGCTTCAAAGAAGTATGTAACTACATAAGAAGGTAAAAATAACACCTATAAAATGGAAAACATGTGCAAATCATATCTCTTTATGGTCAACAGACCATAAAGGTCTATTGTCCAGTATATATAAAGAGTTTTTACAATTTAACACTGTAAAAATCTCCAATTCCAGCTTTAAAAATGGGCTTTTAAATAGATAGGTTTCCAAAGAAGACATGAAAGGGCCAATAAGCATGTGAAAAATGTTCACATCTTTAGTCATTAAGAAAATACAACTCAAGATCATTTCATAGCCACAAGTATGACTATAACAAAAAGATAACATAACAAGTACTAGTAAGGATGTAGGAAAATAGGAACACTTATACATTGCCATTAGGAATGTAAAATGCTATGAAAACCAGTCTGACAGTTCCTCAAAGAGTTAAATTATACAGTTACCATATAACCCAGGAATCTCATTCCTAGTCCTATACTCAAGAGGAATGAAAACATATGTCTCCACAAAAACATATACTCAAATGCTCACAGCAGCATTATTCATAATAGCCCAAGATGGAAACAATCCAAATAGTCATCACATGATGAATAAAGTGTGGTATATAAATATAATGGAATATTCTTCATGCATATGGCTGCAACATGGATAAACTTTGAAAACATGTGAAGTGAAAAGTCAGACACAGAAGGCTATATGTTGTTAGATTCTATTTATATAAAATGTCCAGAATAAGCAAATCCACAGAGACAGAAAGTAGATTAGGTGCCAGGGAAAGGGGGGGCGGGGCAGCAGGGAGTCATTACTCCTGGGACTATGAAAATAGGATAATGAAAATGTTCTGGGATTTTATATTGGTGACAGTTGCCAAACATATAATGAAACCCCTGAATTATACAGCTTATAAAAGTGAATTTTATGGTATCTTAAATATATCTCAATTTTTAAAAAAATTACAAAGTAGACCAGCACTAGCTATTTTAGCTTTCTACATGTGTGCTTAAATCTTCCCAAATCATTCAAGTGTATTTACTAAGGAAAAAAATAACAAATTTACAGCCTACTTATAATACCAAGCCAAGAGAATATGGTTAGCTTGAAATCAGCAAGTCCATCCAGGTACCCACTCTTGATGGGCATCCTAGGCATCTGTCCTTCCAGATCTTTTCCCATATACATGTTTCTGCACCTTGTCATTTCTCATAAGTGGCAGAAAGATTTCCTGTCCTGGTTAGTGCAAAATTCCAGGTTATTTTTTTCAGCCCACATCAAACTCATTTAGGTTGCTGAGAAAGGCCTGGGGCATTTTAGAACTGACCAAAACCCTGCACTAGGGGAAGAATTCACTTTGGAGAATTGTAATCCTGGATACTTAAATGCCTAGGAACATCTTTGCAAACATATACAAATTCCATAGTAGAGCAATAATTTTCTTATTTTTCCAGATGCCAGATAGCATCAGGTGTTTCTCTTCTTTGCCTGGGACAGGCGCTGCATCTGGTTTCAAAACACACCATGCTCTGGCCCCATCCAGGTGGCCAGCTTCATGGTCATCTTGTTCCCTGGGAAACAGCGTTCCAATAGCCCAGTCCTACTGCTGTGTTTTCAACTGTTGGATGTGATCTGTGAGTAGACTGTGAAATCAATTTAGTGAACAGCAGCCAGCATTTTCTTAAAAAGAAATAGAAGGCTCGGCTCCTGTAGCTCAGTGGCAAGGGCGCTAGTCACAGACACCAAAGCTGGCAGGTTTGAACCAGCCTGGGCCTGCCAAACAATGATAACAACTACAACAAAAAATAGCCAGTGTTGTGGCGGGCACCTGTAGTCCCATCTACTTGGGAGGCTGAGGCAAGAAGAGAATTGTTTGAGCCCAAGAGTTTGAGATTTCTGTAAACTGTGACACCACGGCACTCTACCAAGGGCAACATAGTAAGACTCTGTATAAAAAAAAAAAAAAAAAAAAAAAGAAAGAAAAAGAAATAGAAAATAGAGTGACTGTGTATAGTGAGAGTTAAATATTATTCCAGGAAACTTCGATTTCCTTTTTGTAGATATCCACGTATTATATAAAATATTACTGTGGGTCAGGGTCAAAGTGTGGAAACTCCCAGATGCTCACACTGGTCTCTGTTCTGTTTTTCACGTTGTGCCATTCCCACCCAGCCTTCCACCATTCAGCCTCCCCATTGTTCTAACTCTTACAGAAAGCTGTTAACCCAGCCAGCCCATGGTGATCTCTCCTTCCGGTAACTGCTTTGGATTTTTTTTTTTTTTTTTTTTTTTGAGACAGAGCCTCAAGCTGTCACCCTGGATAGAGTGCTGTGACATCACAGCTCACAGCAGCCTCCAATTCCTGGGCTCAAGCGAGTCTCTTGCCTCTGCCTCCCAAGTAGCTGAAACTACAGGTGCCCGCCACAATGCCCGGCCATTTTTTTGGTTGCAGCCGTCATTGTTGTTTGGTGGGCCCAGGCTGAATTCGAACCCGCCAGCTCAGGTGTACGTGGCTGGTGCCTTAGCCCATTGAGCCACAGGTGCCGAGCCAGGATTTTTTTTTTTTTTTTTTGCAGTTTTTGATCAGGGCCGGGTTTGAAACTGCCACCCCCAGTATATGAGGCCGGTGCCCTACACCTTGAGCCACAGGCACCGCCCACTGCTTTGGATTTTAGGAATATTTATGAATTATTGAAGCTTTACCCAAGTTGACATACAGTTTCATTACTTGAAGCCATCGTCTCTACCTCTCCCAGGTAGGCTGCAGACACAGCTGATAATGGCTCCTAGTGCCCTCTGCATCAGTCTGGACAATACAATTAGCAGGAGATGATATTAATACACCGTCCTAACACTGTGCTTTCCATAATTTGGCAATTTTCTTTATTGTTTTGCTACCTAATTGCCCTGCATGTTAAGGTATTGTGATCAATGACCAAAGACAAGACAAACACCGGCAAAGCTCTGGCATCTGACTGAGTTCAAATCCAGGTGACGAACACAGTCGCTGTCATTACTGGGCAAGGAGTATCCTTGGGCCTAGTTTCCTCATCTTAAAACACGGGTGACAAAAGTACATTGGGGACTTGGAAACATGATACTATTAGTCAATACATAGGCCATTGCACAGTCTCAGTGAATGGCATGTCTCACCATTACTATCAGGGCCATATATTAATACAGTCACAGTTCCAAATATGATATGGCACTGTCAGCCCATGGCTCTCAATGTTTGGCTTGGTAGAAGTCACCTGTATGAGTTTTGAAGCTAAACTGGAAGCCTCTCATAGGCAGGGATCCTTCCATAGTTGTGGAAGAGAGCCAAGCCCCCAGCCTAGCCCCTACCCTATGATGGAACTCACACTTATTAAATACATGGGAGGCCACAAGGGGCCCCCAGAAATCTGAGTGCTCAGATTTCTCTTTTGAAGTAGAAAGAACAAGATCAGAAAAAAGAACATCTGAAACACACATTTAAAAAAAATTCAGATAGTGGATGTGCTAATTACTATTTGAAAACCCATTCCCAGGAAGGGAGTCTTACATATTATGCCAATGAAGTTAGATATTTCCTGAGACCCCTGAGCACTCAGATTTCTGGGAGCCCCTTGTGGCCTCTCATGTATTTAATAAGTGTTGAGTTCCGTCATAGGGTAGGGGCTGGGCTGGGGGCTTGCCTCTTGTCAACAAGAGGCATTACTGGAATGGAAAATCAGAGAGTCCAGTTGTACCTGATCAAGGTAAGGAGGTGTGGACAGCCTAGAAACACCATCCCAGGCTGTGTTGGCACATGTTGAGGCTGTCCGGTACAGGAGTTCTGAGTCAGTCTATACATCAGCTTCTTGTGAGTTTTGCTAATGTGAACTAGTCTTTCAAGACTTTTAGTAACTCTAGGTTATAGGAGGCATTCACTGATCTCATCTGGTCAGCATCCATTACCTTTTAATGGTGACAGCATGCCACTTTTCCTTTAGGGATCCAACCCTCCATTCCACATTAGCCCAGGTGGTTAGACAGGGCAGACTCTAGCTCCTTGCTCTATGGGTGGGTATGAGACTCAACCGTGGCTGGTAAAGAGTCCATAAATATTTACTGTGTTCATTCTCCATGCTAGGTACTATTCCAGGTCCTAGAAATCCAGCAATGAACAAAATGACATCCTGCCACCCTCCCATTGTGGGGTTTACATAGATTCTGGGCTAGGTCCATGACCCAATAAGGAATTGTGCTGAGATTCACTGCCACTTAACACCTATGGCCCCTTTTTACCAACAGAACTCTATCTTGCTTCAGACAGTCGGTTCCCAAATAAAGGTTTTAATTCCCTAGGCTTCCTTGCAGGTAGTGGGTAGCCATGGACAGTTATGGACAATGAGACGTAAGTAGAAGTACACTTGGTGGAGCTCCCAGGAAAGCAAGTCTTCCACCCTCCTTCCTTGTTCCTGCTAGGGACACTCTGAAGGTGCAGGAGCTACTTGTCAACCTTGAATACAAAAAGCCACCTGATAAGTATGGACAAGAGTAACAAGACATTGATGACAGACTGCAGGATTCTCTCATCTCAGGATTTCTTGTTACATGACAAAATAAATCCCTTGACTTTTAGTCTCATGCAGCTGAGAACCACCCTTACTTTAGGCAGAGGCACCACCTATGCACTGGGCTAACTCAAAAGGATACAGGCTCAGATGGGGTAAAGCCACCCAGGATGAAGCCACCCTGGGGAAGCAATGCTGAGATGGATGGTGTCTTGTCACCTCATTTGAGCCCCGTGTCTAGCCGTGATGGAAGGCAGACTCTCCCAGGGAACCTTCCACCATGTGAACTCTTTGGCTTAAAAAACCTAAATTGGATTTCTCTGATGCTAGAAAAGCCAATTCTTGTGTGAAATCATACAAATAGAGTTTTGGTGGCTGTGGACAATGCCCATCCCAAGGGACATCCCCCAACACTACCAGAACCCCTCCTGACCCTCCACTGCCATCCCTCCAGGTGCAGGGAGAATCGCTCGTCTTAGACTCAGACTGACCTTCAACAAAAACAAGAGAATGAAGGGCTGCTGTCCTGCCGCTTCTTTCACTGGGTGCTCAGATTTCTCTTTTGAAGTAGAAAATTACAATTTAATTATGTGAAAAAACATCTTTAAAATGAACTGTAACAAAACAGATGGCTAATCACACTGGAAGAAAAATTAAGAACAGATGTAGTTGTTGATGAAAACCCTCAAACAAATTAATTTGGACAGTGAGCTAATTAGACACTCCAATTAAGGGAGTGGTTAACTTGTGGTATGGGGATCACTGGTATCACTGGATGATGTGGAGTTGGTTTTCATGGACCTTGGAGCTAGGAGTGTTTATAAGACCAGGAAAGTGTGGATTCCAGACAAGTGGTTCTCAACCTTGAATGTGAATCAGAGTCTCCTGGAAAGCCTGCTAGATCCCAAGAGCTAATTGTTTGGCAGGTCCGGGGGTGGGAGGAGAAGGCAGGGGCCTTAGAATTTGCATTTCTAACAAGTTCCCAGGTGCTGCTGATGCTGGGATGTGTCCCAGGACCACACTTCGAGGACCACAACTCTAGACCAACTCCATTTAAAAAGAACTGAGATACAATTAGCATGATAAAATTCACCCACTTAAAGTATACAATTAGATAGTTTTTAGTATATTCAAAAGCTATGTAACCATCACCACTATGTCATTCCAGAAGATTTTCATCATCCCCAATAGAAACCCCACACCATTGGCAGTTAGTCCTCATTCCCTATTTCCCTCAGCTTCTGGCAACCACTCATCGATTTTCTGTCTCTATAGATATGACTGTTCTGGGCATTCCATATACGTGTATAGGAATGAGCAATGTATAGTCTTTTGTATAATCTGGCTTTTCTCTTAGCCTATGTTTCCCAAGTTCATCCACATTGTAGTATCCATCAGTACTTCATTCCTTTTTATAGCGGAATAACATTCCATTATACAGATATACCACATTTTGCTTAACCATTCAATACTTGGTAGATATGTGGATTGTTTTACTTTTTGGCTATTATGAATAATACTATGAACACTGTAGTTGAAGGTTTTGTGTGGATTCATTCCTCTTGGTTAAATAATTAGAAGTACAGTTGCTGGGTCATATGGTAACTCTATGTTTCAGTCTTTGAGCAAGAGTCAGACTGCTTTCCATTTAACATTCCCATCAGTAATTCACGAGGGTTCCTACATTCCCACATCCCTGCCAATGCTTGTTATTGTTCCTCTTTTTTGATGATAGCCATTCTAGTGGGTGTGAAGTGGTACTTCATTGTGGTTTTCATTTGCATTTCTCTAATGACAAATGATAATGTACATCTTTCCATGAATTTATTGGTCATATATTCTTTGGAGAAATGTCTGTTCAAATCCTTTGTCCATTTTCAAATTGGGTTATCTTTTTATCGTTGAGTTTTAAGTGTCTATACAGATACACACATGCACACAAACACCCATACTGGATACTAGACCCTTATCAGATATACAATTTGCCAATGTTTTCTCCCATTTTTTGGTTAGAAACCATCACCTAATTCAAGGTCTCAGACATCTATGTTTTCTTCTAAGGGTTTTATATTTTTAGTTATTACATTTAGGAATGTTTCATATTGAGTTAACTTTTATATATACTGTAAAGTAAGGGTTAAACTTCATTTTTAAAAAAAATTGTGGCTATTTACTTGTCTTTGCACCATTTGCTAAAAAGGCTATTCTTTTACCATTGAATTGCCACATTATCCTTTGTCAAAAATCAATTGACCTTAAATATATATGTGTATTTCAAGACTCTTGACACTATATCATTAATCTATATGTCTATCCTTATGCCAGTACCAGACATCTTGATTACTAAATTATTATACAATAGTAAGTTTTAAATTCAGGACGTGTGAATCTTCCAACTTTGTCCTTTTAAAGATTGCTTTGGCTTTTCTTGAATTTCCCTATGAATTTAGGATCATTTTATCAGTTTCTGCCAAAATCCAGCTGGAGTTTTGATAAGAACTGCATTGAATCTAAAGATCAATTTGGAGACTACTTTCATCCTAAAAATGTTAAATCTTCTAATCCATGAACATGGGATATCTTTCCATTTATTTAGATCCTCTTTAATTTCTTTCTACAATGTTTTGCAATTTTCAGTATATAACTTTTGTTAAATTTCTCACTAAGTATTTTATTCTTGTTGATGCTATTGTAAATAGAATTGTTTCAATTTTAAGATTGATAATTGTTAACGCATTGAAATACGACTGAATTTTGAGTGTCAATAGTGTATCCTAAAAGTTTATTAATTATAATAGAGTCATTTTTGTGTGGATTCCTTAGAATTTTCTAAACATAACATCATGTCATCTATGAAAACAGAATTTTTATTTCCTCTTTTCCAATTTAGATGCCTATTTATTTTTCCTGCCTATTTTCTCTGGCTTCAGCCCTTAGCACAATGTTGACTAGAAGAGGTAAGAGCTACAGTCTTGTTTTACTCCAGATCTTACAGAGAAAACTTTTAGTCCTTCACCTGTAAATCATCTTTGGGGTTTTCCTTGATGCTCTGAGTCAGGTTGAGGAAGTTTCCTCGTATTCCTAAATTTTTGATTTTTTTTTAACCACTAAAGGTTTTGTCAAATGCTTTTTCTGTGCCTATTCAGATGATCATGTGGTTTTTTTCCTTTACTCTATAATGTAGTAAATTATATTGATTTTTGTATGTGGAACCAACCTTCCATTCCTAGAATAAATCCCACTTGGTGAACACTATTAAGTGGAAATCCAAAGGAAATATAAAGGAAATCCACATCCCATGAACTACTCAAAATCTCAGACATAATCAGGGGCAGAGCCATATCTAGACTCTGCCTCCCCGGGCAGTGGCCTCTAGGTTGGCCTTTGTGGAGAGCGAAGGAGAAACAGGTAGAGGTGGGAGTAGTGACAAGGCTGGATTAATAAACAACCATCTCACCATCATCCAGCATTTGAATCATCTTAGAGACCGCTTTCAGAAATATTCTCTCTGTTCCTCTGATCAGTTTTGGGGGCTATTCTTCCTATTTCACATGTAAGTAAAGCGAAGTTTGGTGAAATTCCATGACTTACTTATGTCTCTTAGACAGTGGGAGGAAATACCAGGTGTTGAATGCAGGTCTTCGGAGTCTAAATCCTGGGTCCTTTGAACTACACCGTTTGCCTGCCTGGTGAGTCCCCTAATTTCAGGGCCCATGAATATCCCTCTGCTACTTACGGCTGGCATGCGTCAACTGTCAGAGTAGAGTCTCATACTTTTAGCTCATAGATTTGATCTAAACAGAAAAATCTCTTGAGATGGGGAACCATCAAAGTTTTTCCAATCTCTTATTCCTTGAGGTAAATGAATTTTAGAATTGATAATTTTCAGTTATTTTTATTATATCCTTAAATTAAAACTTGCCATTAAATTGACTAATTTCTAAGGGGCACTACAGTTTTGTAGTTATCAGAAAGATACCTAGGTTCAAATACCAGCTCTGCATATGCCAGCCCTGTGACTTTAGGAAAGGGTTTAGCCTTTCTGTATCTCAGTTTTCTCATCTGTAAAATGGGGGTGACATGACTCTCTGCTTCACAGTGCTAATGTGAAAACGAGCCAACACCTGTGGTGTGTTTAGAATAGTGACTGAGGCTATTTTGAGAGTTACAACTTGATTTTTAGCTACTGTTGATGTTAACAACCAGATTAACTTACACTTATTGAGTATCTGCTACTATCAAGCACTGGGTTGGGTTGTTTAACAGAAACTGAAATAGGCTTAGAGAGGTAAGGTGGTATGTCCGAGGTCACACAGCTAGTAAGTAGCAGACCAAGGACTCAATTCCATGACCATCCAATACCAAAGCCTCTTGCTGATAACTGTCCTATCTCCTGGAGGGCATGTTTTGATGCTGAGGGCACTAGAGCAGTGAAGAGAAGCCCAGCAGGAGGCAGGAGAGGCTAAGACCTACAGCTAAACTAAGTTGCCATGCTGAGGTTTCGGGGGAAGGGGAAGAATGAAAGAGATGATACAAAAAAAAAAATCAGGTGTCAGCAAGGTCAGAGGCAGGCCCTGCTGAGTGCCGACACAAAGATGTGGGCTGTCAGGGCTAGGTAGAGGAGACCCGGGAAGAAAGGTAATGCTCAATGTAGGGAGGTGGCCAGGACCCGGGAAGAGACACTTCCATGCTGCCCAACGTAAAGGCCAGGGAAGCTCCTGCGGGCCCTTCCCAAGGGCAACAGCCTTGGGTTGCACAATCAGGTAACACTGGCCCTTGCACCAGCACAGTCAGGTAACACTGGTCAGCCCATGGGACCCTGTTCATACTTCCTCATGGAAGCAACTGCCCTCATGGGGAACAATAGGTCAGACCTGCAGACCAGGATCTTCCAGGCAATGGAGAAGCCAGGCCCAGAGATCCCCCAGCTGGCACTAATCCCATGGACCCCTCATTCCAGAATTGCAGATGTTCCCACAGCACCCACTCTGAGGCCCCAAGTCCAGCTTTGAAACTGGGTTTCCACAGGTACCAGATCTGGAAGGCTGTTAGGGGTTGGTGCACCAACTCCTTCATTCTAAAGATAATCCCAAGTTACGGCCAGTGGCATTGCACACCACACGGGGATCTCAAGGCCATTAGCAAAAAGAGTTGTCCTGTCCTGTCACTCTTGACTATGTGGCACTGGGTGGACCTTTACTCTCTCTGAGTCTGTACAGCTTTAATTGTGAGACAGTGAAAAACCGCCCCTGCCCCCGCTCCTTGACGCTCCCGGGACAGACTAAAGGAAAGCAGAAAGTACAGAGCACATTGTCCTGCCTCTGAAGGTGTCTGGCATCACAGGGACGCCTCTCCACTGCCCGCTCCGCAGCAGGGCGGGGCCGCGTAGGTTCCTGGTGTTCCCACGCCCTGCAGACCTGGCAGCTGGCCTCCTTCCTCCCTTTCCTTCCGGCTGACCCTTGTGTTCTAGCGTAGACATTCTGGCCAAAGTCAACAGAGGAACCAGTCAGAGGGCAACACGCTGGGGTCTGGAAGACCAGGGGTGCCAGCCCTGACCATGGTACTTACACATTTGTGTGGGGCTTCTTGAGCCTCCGTCTTCTCACCCGGGAAATGGGGGTCCCATGAGCTACCTGACTGGGCTGTCGTGGAGACTCTGAGTAGCAAACATAAGATGCTGAGCACAGTGTGGGACAAAGCAGGTGCTTGCCAGGGGGTGCTCTGCACAGCTCTAGGTGGGGGGACCTGCCCTCCTCTGCCTCCCTACAAAGCTCTGAAACTGCACAGGTTCCTTAGTGGCCCTGTGGTCTGGCCCAAGTCGAGTCCTTAGTGAAGAAGGCCTTACTGCTTTTCTTCAACCTCACTACACCCATGGAAGATGGCATAGACTTGGTCCCTGCAGCCGTGTATTCCAACCTCCTTCCAGTGTATCTGCAGATACTGGAAAGCTAAAGCTGACATTCCCCAGAATGTTCGGGAATCAAATTAGGCTCACTAATTTGAAAAGCAGAATCGTGGTGAGGCCAGACCACCCTTCTGCTGCTTTGAGGCAATACTGACCAGCAGGGCCATGGGGCCAGTGGCTTTTGTTGCAGCAACATGAGCACACCTTCCCCTATAAACTTATTCAGTAGAACCTCCACAGCTGGCCACCTCCCTACATTGAGCATCTCCTTAACTTGACCTAATTTTCATAGACCAGACATAGACCACATGACTGTATCAGTATAGTAGGCCTAGTTCCTTACGTTGACTACCACCATATGTTGACCAGTTTTCTATAGTCCCTTGGGTAGTTAACTTATAGAGGCTCTACTGTATTTAAAGTCCTTCTTTCAGCAAGTAAGGGAGCTTGTGTGGGTTCCTGTTACTGGTGTTCTGTTCAGGACCCTGACATGCCTGATCCTGGGATCACCTCCCACCTCCCCTCCAGCTCATACTGTACTACCTAGCTGGAAATACCAGGTGTTGAATGCAGGGGTGGGGACTCATAGAGCAGATTTCTAGGATAGGTCACTTGGATGCCCGCTTCTATTTGGTCAAGACTGTCCCTTAGGTGAGCCACTGCTTTTCTCTAAGCCACACTTTCCCTCTTTTGGAATATAAGAAGGATGTTCAAAAAACTTCTAAAATCTTGTGGAGTCAAACAGGATTGAGAGACTATTTGTTGCTGATCACAGAGAACTTCAAAAGATAATGCCTTTAGTTAGATTAAAAAATACTGAGCCTCCTTTTCCAGGATGTTCTATTTGTTCCTTAAAAAGCCACTCATAGTCAGAAAGGAGAAACAATCCGAATGTCTATGGGTTGATGAATTGATAAAATGTGACATCATCTACACAATGGAATATCTGACCATAAAAAAGAATAAAGTACTGATGAATGTTACAAAGTGAACCTTGAAAACTTCAAGCTAGGGAAAAGAAAGCCAGTCACCAAGGCCACATATTAAATGATTCTATTTACATGAAGTATTTAGAGTAGATAAATCCAAAGAGATAAGAAGTAGATTAGTGGTTCTAGGACCTGGGGGAGGGTGGTAGGGAGTTCTTTTAGGGGTAATGGAAATGGTCTAAAACTGATTTTGGTGATGGTTGCACAACTTTGTGAACATACTGAAAAACACTGAACTGTATACTTTCAAGGTTTGACTATTATTATAAGTGAACTATATCTGAAAAAACATAATGAAAGGATGCTCGGCCAGTGTTTGTTCTAACTGGTCTGTGACCTGACACCTCAATGCTGCCAGAGTGACTGAGGACACTTCTTTCAAATCCTCACCTTGGCTTTTGAGACAATCAACTGTATGTGGAATTTCTCTGGTGGCTTCTGAGGCTGAGGCAAGAACAAGATCATTTCCACCACAAAGCACCCATGTCTCAGGGGGCCTGGAACAGATGAGCTGTGCAGGGAATCGCACATGTAAATGAGCCTGCAGTGCCCACAGTTTCTCTGCTGTGTTCGCAGACGTACCCAGCAGCCACAAGGAAAGAACAGGTGTGTGTGGGGCGCCCAGGGTTCCTTTCTGCAACACCCCCTTCCTGAGATTAGAAGGACAAAAAGCACCCATCTCCTTCTAACCCGCACAGCTCTCTCAAGAGCTATCTGGAACTGAGGAAGCTGGAGGTGACATGGAGAATAAGCCCAAAAGGCTTCCCCAAACCTTCCCATTGTCTGTTCTGGGGTTTGTTATAATGAAGGACGAGAAGTCTGAGTGGTGCCTCCAAGTCCTAAAGAGAGCATGTGAGATCCCCAAAGGTCCACAATTCAACCATCTCAACACAGTTTACTCAACCCGGACACAAGTTCTTCGGTACCCTGCGGATAAACCAGAAGATGCTAGCACCCTGGAGAGAGGTAACCAGTCTCCTTCTGGGCTCCAATGGAAAGGAGACCAGAAGAATCCTCTGGCTAGGCTGCAGCGCCATCCCCTGAGCACACCTGGGGTCTGGGGTTAGAATGTCAGTGCTAAATCCCACCTTTGCCCTTCCTCCTGCATGACCTTGGGCAACTTAGTCTCTCTGTGCCTTAGTTTCTTCACTTGTGAAATGGAAGAATGACGGTATCTATTTTCCTAAGGTTATCAAGAGGATTTAATCACAACAGAGGTAAAGCACCCTTCCTGGCCTGGAGCAAGAGCTCAGTAAGTTTTTTACCTCCTGTTACTGTTCCAAGAATGTCCAAAGGCCTGGACTTTTGAGAAACACACTTATCCCATGGTTTCCTCACTGAAACAAGCTGAACTGTATCCTGAGCTGAGGGAACATACCTAAAGTCCCAGGCTGGCTACGTGACAGCCTGGGGCTCATGGAGTGCTCCCATTTGGCTGGGCCCTTGCTGGTATTCACAGCTGGAAGCCCAGGTGGAAGAATGACCCCTCATACAGTGGCGGTGTGACTTGGGAAGTCCCATACCTCTGTCAGCCTCAGTTTCCCTCTCTGTAAAAAGGGGCTAATGATACTACTCCCTCACAGGGCAATTGTGAAGATTAAACAAAAGTGCACAGAGCAAAGAGGCAGCTCTGCCCAGTGGTTAGTTAGCTCGGGCTGCTTAGGGTAGACACTGCTCTCCATGTACTAGCTGGGAGACCACAGGCAAGTCGCATAATCTCTCTGCTATTCTCTTCCCTTCTCTGTAAAATGGAGATAACAATCACCTCCATGATGCACCACAGTGAGGTCTAAATGACAGGACACACGTACAGCTCTCAGAACACAGTGTGGCACACAGAGTTCTTTGAGATCCTGCTATGGACTAAACTGTGCTCCCCCTTAATTGGTATGCTGCAGCCCTAACCGCCAAGGTGACAGTATTTGGAGAGTGGGGTCCTAACGCAATAGAAGCCTTATAAGAAGAGGGTGACCTCTGTCTCCCCCTCCATGTGCATGCACCAAATAGGCCATGGGAATACACCACGAGAAGGCAGCCGTCTCCGAGTCAGCAAGGAAGCCCTCCAGAAACTGCCCATGCGCACAACCTGATCTCACACTTCTAGCCTGGAAGAAGTAAGTTTCTGCTGTTTAAGCTGCTTAGTGTATGACATTCTATTATGATGGCCCAAGCTAAGACAGAGCCCTATAAGAATCCCCTATTTTTTACTTAGTGCCTGACATATGCCAAGTCCCCAGTCAACGTCAGTTGCTATAATGAAAGTGGCCATGGAGGCCAATGTTCCAGTAAGCACGATGTAATTTCCTTATTCTTCGGGGGCAGGAGAGAAAAGTCCTGTCAGTGGGCTGAGGTATGGCCTCAGTGGCCTTGCAGGATCACCCAGAATATAAGCTGGTCATAGATAAACAACCCACACTAGGGCCTTGCCTGGGGTCTGTGAGTGACTGTTTCAGGGCAGTGCCAGGACTGGTGACTGGTGTCTGTCGGAGAAAGAGTTCTTCTTCCTCTTTCCCCTGCAACAGCCAGTCCCAGGGGTCTAACTACCAATGTGTGACGTCAAAAGTGGAAAGAGCATAGCTGTATTTGGCGTCCACATTCAAATCTACCGTCAGACTAGGTGGGCACAGAGCAGGGTGCTGCTGGGTGCTGCTGGGTGCTCCTGGGCTGGGCCCTGGCAATCTCAGCCATCCCTCATCTGGTCGGCAGGGCAGGATAGCAGGCTGGGGTCACCCTCTTCCCCACCCATTGGCTGTGCGTTAAGGGAGGGAGACAGTGGACAAAGCACATCACATCACTATCTGCTTAGATTTGCCCTGCAAGACTGGAAGCTCCCAGATGGCAGGGACCTTGGCTGTCCTGTCCCTATCTGGATCCCCAGAGCCTAGGACAGAGTCTGGCACCTAAGTTCTACTGGCCGAGAGAATCATCTGGTCTGCAAAGTGCCTGGAGCCCAGCACCTGGCACATAACAGGTATTTAGTACATGTTCATTCTCCTTCCTTGAGCCCTGGAACGACTGACCTTTCCAGGCTCTCTGGGATTCAGGCACCTGTGACCCTTCTGGAATACCGCTTATAGTTCCAATGGGGAGGATAACAGCAGCCATGTGTTAAAGCACTCTACGATCCACAATTAACTTTTACTGAGCATCTACTGTGTGTCAGCAAGCAGGGACCCAGACCAAATGACATCATTTACCGTTCAGATCATCCCCAGAGGTAAGTACTCTGTCCCTCGTCCCCCGGGCCCCATTTGTGGATTAGGACCAGAGGTCAGGGAGGTAAGGCAGCTTGCCCAGAGCCACAGAGCTGCTGAGTGCTGAGATTTAAACCCAGGTCTGAGCCAGCCACCCGACCAGTCCCCAGAAACAGAGAAGAACTCCATCAATCTGGCTAGACTCATTCCCAGACACAGGAAACTACACCAACTCTGGGCTGACCAGTGGGACAGCTTCTCCCTCTTCCTGTAGCCCTGGTGTTACGCCTCCCCGGGCCCCCATGATTCTTTCTAGGGGCCCAACCTGGAAGGAGACTAGCACTATCCGTCCCTGAGAAGCACCTCAGGGCTCCCTTCCACCTGCCCTGTGAAACCACAACAGGCGGGTGAGTAGGTGTGGAAGGGCCGGAGCAGGATACACGGGATTTCTCTTGGGCGCAGTCTCACTGAACACGGGATTCCTCTTGGGCGCAGAGTCTCACTGACTTGCTCCAACTTTTGTGAACCTCTGTTCACACCAGGCTCAATTTTTCTTGCCATTGTAGATACCCAAACTGAGCAGCAGCCGTGCAGCTCCACACAACTTGCTTC